>JAUMHN010093665.1:0-25363 GCA_032360265.1 Heliamphora ciliata
ATAATTGAAAACTCAAGACATAATTTGAGTTAGGGCCGGGAGTTCAGTTAGGACCTTTAGTGGAATAAGTTCTGGTTTGTACGGGAAAGGATCTAGCTCGGGGACAGAGTTAGGGATATCCGATTTTCTCGTACGGTTAGCCTGAGTCCTATACTTCATCGTGATCCCTCACGTAGCCCTTTATACGCACGGATATTTTTTTTTATTGGTTTTAGTAATTATTTAATTTAATTTGAATGCCGGTATTGCCGCCGGGGACATTCGGAAATTAAATTAAATTAATGAGTGGCGATTTTGATTTTTGGCACACTTAGGGATTACTCCCTAAGTGGCCGGCCCTTAGTGATGGTGGGTTTAATTAAATATGTTAAGTATATCTTTATATATCCTTTTAGAAAGGAGAGGATATACTTAATATATTTTTTGATATATATATATCAAGAGAAGGCTTATGGAAAAAAGGGCTAACCTAACCCTAATACTCCTACATAGCCACCGCCCCCTTCTCCACTTTGGCAATTAATTTTGCCTCTTTGGAGATTATTGTGTGAGAAAAAACTAAAAAGAGGAAGAACACTTCGATCGAAATCAGTGCCCACACATCGTGATCGTCGTAGTGCGTTTGGGACATACGTGAGAAGGTTGCAAGGTCGTCTTCAACGTATTCGGGATTTCTTGAAACTTTTCGACAAGTTTCATAAAGGTATTAAGCTATTAAAATCATTACAATTTTTGTTTTTCATGAAAATTGTATACGTCGTTTTTTACGGTGACGATGTCAATTCAAAAACTTTTTTTTTCCACTGCGCGGCTCCCTCTCCAACAATATCGATGCTGCTACGCTGATCGAGGATGAGGATCGTGACTATACGGTCTTGGCCCGAGAGAGGCTCATGCCCACCATGGGGGCCCGCGCTACTGTGCAGGGTCCTCCTCTCGTCGCCCCCGGTCTTGGCCACATTGAGCTGTCATGGATGGTGGACACCTTTGTAGACAGGAATCTTCACTAGCTCCAGATCCCTGAGCCAGCGGCCCAGGAGGTTCTCCTTCCTCTCGGCGTAAAGAAGGTATGACATCATTTCTTTCTTTCTTTGGTTTCCATACTACCCTCATGTCTGACTATACTAATTTTGATATTTGACTGTACTGATGTGGTCCTTTCCGAGCCTAGGGCGCAGAGCCTCTTGCTCCCCGGGATGGCCCTGCTATAGTACTTGCTTCATTTTACTCATATTTACATTTCTGCACTTTTTCTTCCTGTTCATTCATACTATTATCTTGATGCGATCCTTTCTCTTCTTTTAGCGTGGTCGGGGCTGGGGCCCGAGGACTCGAGGCGGTCACACGACACCTGCTGCTCCAGTTGTACCTTTCGTTGGGACCTTTACATCAGATTCCACTACTACTGCTTCTTCATCTCGTGCCCAGGCTTCTAATACTGCGCATACTGCCACTGGTTTAAAGAAGGAGATTAGGGAGACGGGGTCGTCGTCTGATGAGACATCTCAGGGAGGCTACGTCGTTCGGAGGAAGAGGACCTAGCAGGAGTGACCGATCTTGTGCTGCCATACTGCTAATGATCCTTTCTCCTTTCTTTTCAGTATTCATAGTGGCTTGCGTGTCTATTCTTGTTTGGGTCTGCGTACCCGTTTGACACATTCTGATACTCTATTCTAGTTCATTACATTGCTTCTGGTATACATTGATACACACTGGTACACTGCTCTCGATACACACTGATACATGACTCTTGATACTCACACTGATACACACTGACATACTGTTCTCGACACACTTCACAAATACGATGGATGGTCCTTCATGCCTTTGGTTTTCTTTTTGCCCTACGTGCCACGACATACATTCCACATACACACATTACTTTTTATTACTTATGATGGGTGGGGCCTTCGTGCTATTTGATTTACTTTTTGGTTATCATGGATACCTCAACTCTTTTATCTATAACATGAAAATCCCTTTTGAACGGTAGACTTTGATTATGCATGATGTATGACTTATGAGTTGAGACTTTGCTATATAAACTGTTTTTCTTGTTGCGAGTTTTTTACGAGTCGTCTACGATGATTTTGGGGTGCGCTAGCAAAATGGGAGGAGGCTGTCAAATCTTCTGCATAAAAAAGTTACGGTCGTGAGAAATGAACTCGCGGTCGTGGATTTTGAATGTGGTGGCTTGAACTTTTGCCGGGAAAAGTTTGCGGCCTGTATTTTGGGATATCACGGCCAGGAGATTTATGGGTGAAACATGACGGCCGTGAGGTATGAAGTTGGCGGCCGTTAGAAAAAGGTGGCGGCCGTGACAAAACTTTTTGGCGCGAAACTCAAAGAAAATTCTGTGGGTTCCCTCTATTTCTGGTTCTATAAAAGAGGCAACTATTCAAGATCCCACTGTTCTGGATATCCTGCATTCTCCTTGTCTTCTCCATGGCCCACTCTTACAACAACTGCCTTTTGGCTTGGATGGGTGACTTTTCTCTGGTCGAGCGAAAGAACTTTCTCAACTTTAGCCTAGATGTGCTGTTTTCCTCGCGAATCATGAGGATCGATTGGCATCTTTTGAGAGGAGCATCCCAGCTGTGGGATCTCGAGGTACATGTGTTTCATTTTGGACACGAGGAGCTATGTCCGATGATAGAGGACTTCTCCGCCATTCTAGAGGTTTCGGCCCGAGAGGAGGTTATAGTTCCCACTCCTTTCTCGAGTCCCAAGGATAGGTTGATGCAACTCTGCGGCTATTTCAAGTGTGAGGCTTCTCTCATTACTCATGATGGATTCCTCGATGTGGCATGGATCATAGACTGCTTCGGGCTTCGGGGGTCTCTTGGCGATTTCTCTTTCCAGCTTTAGTGTCGTTATGCCCTTTGTATTTGTCTTCTAGCTCGTTTCCTCTTGATCCCTTCTGATGGGCGAGTCAGCTCCTCTTTGGTAGATGTGGCATATCAGATTTATGAGGGTCAGGATCCTGTCTCATTAGTCCTTGTCGAGGCGCTACTTGGCTATGATGTAGTTCATACTGAGGGTGCCCCTTACTTTGTTGACAGTGTTCTCTTGTTGTAGGTGGTTTGCTTAGCTCTCCTTTTTCTGTTTTTCTCTCCATTCTTCTACACTGCTTTTCTTTTTCTATTTTCTATCAATTTTTTTGGTCAGCTCTCCTTTTTCTATTTTTTCTCTCTATTTTCCCCCTCATATTTCCTTTTTCTTTTTTTTTTTATCTCAGGTTTGGTTGATGGAGAAGGTGAACTTGCTTGAGAAAACTTGTATCTAATAGCTACAGTGTGAAATCCTTCATCCGCTGTTAGGTTTATCGCCTTTGCTCGATTGAAGTTGCTTGGAAGGACTACTTGAGTTCTTTGACCGGGGAGGACATCTCCTGGCTATGCCCCTAGCAGAAGATATCTTTCATGACTACTCCGACTGTGGGTTACTCAGGGGTTCTATTGGTCTGCTTGAAGATGGCTACTTTCTATCATCCATATCGCATTCTCTATTAGTTTGGGTATACTCAGGTCAGGCCTGAGACTGCTGTGAGCCATCTGTACAGTTCTCTGCATCGGACCCCCTTCTTAGATCAGTTCCAGCGGGCTTGGTCATCGCGGCTGAGGATGCTAGTCGGTGAAGAGTTTGATAGCAGACTTTTTGAGGACTATAAGGCTTGGCTTAGGATAGAGATAGAGCGCAGCGCGAGACAAGGAGGAGATGTAAAGAGGATAATGAATTGACTCTTCTTCGCTGTATTTTGAAATTCTATTTGTTTCTTTCTAGCTTTTTAGAATGAAGACTTGCCAGCCTCTCTTATTTTGGAATTAAAACTCAGTTAGTAAACTTCTAAATGAAAGTTTCTCCACTTTTTCTTGTAGTGATCTTTGAAACTATTCTTTAGATTTTCACTTTTGCAATATAATCAATTTATTGGAAAAACTTAAAACAAGCTTTTGCATTGATTCATTACTTGAAACACGGTTATAAAGGGGAGAATTTGAACAAAGGTTTGGGCCGAACTTCTGGCAGAAGCTGCCTACGTATCTTGGAGAAAGGGAATCATGCCATAACGTAGTTCGAGGCTTAGGTTACACTCAAGTATTAACACTCTCCTTTTGCGGATTTTTCTCTCAGGAGTAGAACCTTTTGAGCTGATCTGAGTTGATGGGCGTAGAGAAAACATTCCCATCTAGGTCCATAAGGATAGCAGCACCTCCTGACATCAGGGTCTTGATGAGATAAGGTCCAACCCAATTAGGTTTAAACTTGCCCCTTGGATTAAAGATCAGAGCTCTGATTTCTTTGAAGACTAAGGCACCTTCCTTCAAATTTTAGGACATAACCTTCTTGTTAAATGGCTGAGCCGTTCTCCTCTAATATCCTTGAACGTGAAACAGCGCTCTGAGTCTTCTTTCATCAAACAGTGGTTGTTACACCCCGTCTTTCGGCACGTAGGGACATATATAAGTATAATTAAGAAAAATATTCTAGTCGTTCATTCATAGTTACACATGATAAGTACTACATCATTAAGAGTTCTGAATTGTTTAGAAATACATAGCGATTACTGTTTCATAAAAGATTCAACAAAAATTAAAATGAGCCCATGGAAACTAAACAAAAAGAACAATAGGGTGAACATTAAATTCTTCAGCTAGCATTGTTGAGGTCTGCTGGCTCCTGCCACTCACCTAGTTCTTCAAATTCTTCTTCTTCTTCGGGGGCAACTTCCTCGAAGAGTTCTTCCTCCTCACCTGTGACACGAATGCCATGAGCCAAAATCAGAAGAAATCTCTCCAAACCTTCTAACCAAACTCACAGCAAAATATTCTACAACGCATATCATATAACACCCAGTACAGTCCAAAGTCAAAGAGATGGACAAAGTTGACAATTATAGCAAGGTAAACGGATATAAGAAGAAGTGTACAAGTATGTGATACAATGGATGCGATGCAATGGTTGCGATGCAAGTGCCCAACCCAACATATATCTAGAATCGTAACATGAATTCCATGCTGGGAATTTTAGAGTAGACTTTATAGGAGTTGATCACAAAAGCCATTATCGCGCCTCGTTGCGAATACTAAGCGCTCGCCTATGCTTCATACCTTAGCTGTTTTACTCAATGGCAATGGCGTGGGGTTCGAGCCCCCTTCTAGGCCACTCAAATAATTTTTCTACATATAATAAGTCGATTTATCCCACCTTAAGACTCGTGATGCCTTTGCCGGTGTCAACCTAAAGTCTAAGCCATCGAAACCAGAATGCTAGTGACGAACCCGTGGTGCCCAACATATCCATAAACAATAGTTCTTTCTTTTTTTGAATACCGGGGACACGCCCGAGGTGCTCAGGGAGAATATATCCCAAAATAATTACAAGATGACTATTAAGGACGCCCTAAACTAGGAACCGAGAAAAGAACAATTTCAATATATCCCAACCCACAATAGTAGATACAAAAAGGACTCAAATATTTTGAAATACAATGTGACAATTCCCATGATGTACAATATGCGTCTCATGTACAACTATTTATAGCATGGTATAACACATGGTACAACTCATTAAAGCATGGAATACAAGTATATGAAGCACAAGCTATAATTCATAAGACATAGATTCAACTTAGCAGCATGGACTCTAATCATCAAATAATCATTTTAATACACTAATCATCCAACATAATTTAATTAAAGCCAATATTTTAAGTCTCACAACATAACATGCCACTATACACTTAACAAAATTAAGGTAAATGTTCAAGTGTCAATTTAAAAGGCATAACAGTGTTTTGGGTACCTAAACTTAGAGTTAAGTTTAGATTTTTGGACACTATTTAGATAAAAATATTTTTTACAACTTTTATGTTTAACAGTAAGGTTAGATTGTAAGGCAAAGAGGTCATTTGTTTCATTTAATAGAAAATGATTCAACACTTTATAGAGAAAAGTACAGAAATTGGGCCTCAATTGGTCTCGATTTTGGGACATCAAATCAAGGGCTATAGGTCTTATTGTTGGATATGTTTTGGTTTAATGTGTTCCCTACAAGTTTCATGTTTAGTGCTAAGGGTAGTTATTTGAAACAAGTCAGAGAATTTGGCCATTTTATAAAATGGGTTCAGTCAGCTATAAAAGGTTCAGCAGAACATGGTTACAACAGAGATTGTACAAACATTTTGAGGGACCATTAGTGGGTATCTAGGTCTAGTTTTTGGTCCGTAAATAGTTCAATATGTTATCTACATGTTTCATAAAAACAACTTTTGGATTTGGTCACTAAAAACATGAGTTTTTGGTTATGCAAAAACATGTGGCAGAGAGCTCTGTGAGTCACAGATTTATAATAGTAATTTTGAAGTGTGTTTTGACCTATCAAATCTCTCTATTTTAGGCTCATATGTGGTGGACAGCAAGATATACTTGTTTTCTACAAGTTTCATGTTTTAATCTAAGCTCGGTTCGCATTCTAACCTAAGATTTTTATGTTTCCAATGCAGGGTGGTCAGAAACTGACACTTTCTAGCAAATATGGTATATCTTGAGTTCTACCCAATAAAATCACTTCAAGCTAATTTTTTTATGAACGATAACTTCAAAACCTAGGTCTGGACATAAAAATCATACTTAGAACATGTTTATACAATTAGTTATGAAAAATCAAAGTTCGGGGCAGAAAGTTAAAATAGCCCCAAAATCAAGCCTTTAAGGGTTTTGTGTCCTAGCTCATGTTGTGTCAAGCTTTGGTCTCATTTATTTGCATGCATGTATTTAAGACAAACATATATTTGTTCCAGTACTTTTAAAAGCTACAAAACTCATAGATACAAACATGCATGCTCATCTCATACCAAGAATATCTCAAACAACCCCTATTTTAACCCTACAACGCCTGTTTGATTAGTACTTTAATTCTTGTTCTTAAATGCGTTTATAGAGATGAGTTGAGGGATATTTTGTAAGAGAATAATAGAAGATTTTTAGGAGTTTACTTGCTTGATGTTCTAAATGTTGAAGGATGTATAAACTTAGGTTTAGAGCCTCTCTTAGACCTTCAAGACCTCTTAAGCTCATTCTTCTTGATTCTCTTCCTTTCTTCCCTCATTTTCTCTCTTGGAACACTTAGAAAATTTCTGGTGTCTCTCTCACACTGTAGTGCTGAAAATGAGGAGGAGAATGAGGGATATAGGGCCTTATTTATAGAAAATTTGGTAATATATTTCATAATTAAGGTGTAAGTATTTTTTTAATTTTCTAAACTTTGATAGGTTGCCTGGGAGGTGGGAATGCTTTTGAGACTTACATATATCAGTTTTGGCAGCTGAGGATTTTGGCTAGGGGCAGTTTGGGGTAGTGAAAAATTGATTTTGTATTAATTAGAGGTTTAAATTGTGTTTTGGTATCATTTTGTGTGAGAAAATGCCTAATAAATTAATTAGTGTATCTTTTTGGTGTCTTTACCTGCTAAAACCAATTATTTTAGTATATTTATGATTAATTTAGTATTTTCATGAATTATCATAATTTTTATAGTAATTGATTAAATAGGTGTAAATTTTTAAGTCAAATTAAGTTAGATTGACAAGAATTGACTTTTTGACTTATTTTATTGTTTAGGAACTTTAAATTTGATTTGTTTACTTTTATTGGTCTATGTTATTATATTATCATGTATATTAATTGTTTAAATAATATTGCGTCATTATATTGCTTGACTTGTACAACTTTTTGTCATTGTTTGAGCTAAAAAAGCAAAAAATGACTTTTTGTGCACAAATTCCAAGATGGCCGGCCATTTAAGGATATTTTGTCGTTTTTATTGTTATTTTGTCTTTTGTTACTTAATTGTATCTAAATATCTGATTTAGGGTGTCAATGTGTCAAATTTTAAATTTTAAAGACTTTTTGCTGTACTAGGAACAATATGGTCATTTTATCCTAATTATGAAATTTTTTGATTTTTAACTGTTAGTTCTAGTCAACCCAAGAGGGGGGAGGGAATTTGGTCTAAAACATTAATAATAATTTTTAAAATCTTTTCGAAAACATTTTAATATAGCAAATAAAAATAGCAAGATAATCAAAGATTAATGCAATATAAATATTAAAGAGGTTAGGGATAGAGAAAAAAAACCAGACACCAAGGATTTATAATGTTTCGGCTTCTTCCAAGCCTACGTCCACTCCTTAAGTCTCTCATTGAGAATTTTTACTATGTAGAATGATTCACGGGCGCATTCCAAATCTTACAACCTAAAAATTTCGCTTGAGAATATCCACACGGATACGAATGTTTATGGGCACATTCAAAAACCTTACAACAGCAGCAAGATGATCCTATGAAAATAATCCCTTGTTTTCTTCTAATCGCTCTTGAGCTCTTCTTTGATGAGATTTACTTACTCACTCAAAGGACAAATGATGATTTACCCTTGAATACAATAAATGAAGTGTTTAGATGAGAATCGCTCACTCTCTTTACAAAAATTGATTAGCAATAAATGAAGAGGTAAAGAGAGACGAGGTACAAGAGCTGGAGTTCAGCAATAAATGAAAGCTTAAAGATTTTGAGTTTGAATCAAGCAATAGAACAGTGATTGTAAGTCTCTAGAGAGATTAAATACTAAGGAGTAACTCCTTATATAAGGTCTTAAGCATTCATAACCGTTGGAGGTAGGTGAGGTCATTAAATGCCAAAAATCCAACCGTTGAAATTTGTCGTGAATTTAAATTTTCGTCGCAGGTGTCGACACAAATTCTTTGGGGTCGACACAAAATGTCTAGGGTAAGGAACTTCAAGTGATTGGGTCGACTCAATTCTTTTGAGGTGTCGACACAATTTCTGCAATCTTTCTCACTAACACAACGGTGTCGACACATTTGGATATTGTGTCGACTCAAAAGTTCTTCAGCATCCGGGAGAGGAAAATTTGTGTCGACTCAAAACTTCTTGGTGTCGACATGAAAATTCTGCAGGAACCGTCGGGATATTTGTGTCGACTAATTTGAGTATTGGTGTCGACACTAAAATTCTTCAGGTGGGCTCGGGATATTTGTGTCGAATCTTCTTTAGTTTGTGTCGACATACAAAATTCTGCAAGTGGCCTCGGTACTTTTGTGTCGACTCATTTGGCATTTGTGTCGACTCAAAGTTTTGGATAATAAAAGTGAGGAACCACTTTTGTGTCGACATAAATTCAATTTGTGTCGACTCATTTGAGTGCAGAGAGCTTAGCACTTTTGTATTGACACAAAATTCATTTGTGTCGACACTAATTTTTAATACCTGAAACATCTCCAACAAACTGTTTAGGGTGTCAAACCATTTGTTCAAAGGTGTTGACACACTTGATATCTTCAAGTATATTTTGCCTTAAAGTTTTGAGTTAATTATCATTTGGGTTCAACACAAAATATTCTCAAGAAAACTTAGGTGTTTTATTCATTTTGAGAGATAAGTCATTTCTTTTAGCTAAATGTGTTAACTTATTTGTTCAATGTGTTAACATTTTCTTTTTGAAAAATATAAATATTATTCTTTTAAATCTATTTGTTCTTAGAAAATAAATTATGAGAATCATCAAAATCAATATAAAAACCCCTTGAGCTAACATTAACCTTATACTTCGTGTTATTTACTTAACTTAGGATGTCACGAGACTTCTCTGAGTATTAGGGCATCACTTCTGTGCATTAGGTCTCTTTAGAATTTTCGGATCGAATTAGTATTTTCGGGTCGCGTTAGGGTTTTTGATCTTCTAGTGACCTAAGATCTTGTCGGCTTATCGTCGCTAATACTAGAGTTTGGGTTAGATTGCTACACGAGTCATTACAAACTGGATTGTTACAATTAGGGTCCGAACCGGGTTGTTACAATCTACCCCCCTTAAAATAAATTTCGTCCTCGAAATTTCGTGTGAAAGGTTGTGGATGGTTACTTGCATCACTTCTTTTTGAAGTTGTGTCCATGTTTGCTTGAGTTGTTCTTTATTGAGGGTGCGGACAGGGTTAGGCTTATATGTTCAGCACTTTGACTAATGGTTGTTTTATCTTACTAACTTCTTAAACCGACTACTACACAATTTTCAAAGATCACGTCACATATCCATGGTGCGGGGGTTGTTTGACTAGTGTTAACCTAAAAGTCTTTATCCTTCAAGCGTTCTCTTTCCCAGGATGATGCATCAAGTTTAATTAATGTATAACTTAGAGCTTCCGAATGCGGCGTACCTCCGATTATCAATGCATACTCCTTTTTCTTTGGTGAAGGGTGAACACTACATTCATCTCTCTCTGGTTGGTCAGGTCGTACCACATTTTTCGAACTATTTGTTTCTTGCTGCAATAGACTTGTTTGATCTTTGTAGCCCTGTCCCTACTGACGGATGTTGTAGTTTAATCCTCTTCGTAGTGGGCATTCAGACCTTTTATGTCATGGCTTCCGGCAGTGATAACATATTACAAATTTTGGCACCCATTTTCTTAGTTGTTCCTTTATGTCATCTTGAGAGTAAGATTCTGCGCGCGTGATCTTCTTATTGTTCCTTAATGGTCCTCCTCGATTGGCTTCTTCACTTTTTAGTAGGCAATGAGCCATTCTATGTCCTGGCTAGTTGCACTTATAACAAGCTCTTACTGTTGTTTGTTGTTATTTTGTGGTCTTGATCCAAACCTTTGTTGTTCGAGAAAAATTCTTATTCTCAGGTGCTGGGATATTTTGTACCCTTAGGTTCGATAAGTACCATGATCTCATCCAGGGTGTCTTCCCTTACAATCGGTCCAAATTGGCTGCTAGATCTTGCAAGATTTGTGCCAGGCTCAGGACGTCCACTTCCTCTCTGGTTCCACTTACTTCTACTAAACATCCATGGTTTTGTCTTTATCCCACCATCTTTAAGAAAGAGAAAAGAAATAAGGGTCATTGAACTGTCCGATAAGGTTGGTTCTACGTATAAGGTAAAGGCATGACACAACATGTTTATTATTATGAAAAGTCCTATTTGATGAGATCCTGTTGTTCTTACTGCAGATTGTACGGAATTACAACATTGTTAACTCATGGCTACTAACTCGGGTTCTATATGAATTCCCGTATTAGACTCTGGGTCTCACTTAATTGGTTAGCAAAGATCTGTTCCAACCAATCAGTCATTTCTGTTTCTATTTCATACATCGATAATTCACAGTATTGTTCACACACAAAATCTCATACGGTTGCAAAAATTGGGTCGAGAGCTGTTGTTGTAAGCAGATTTTAATCGAAGGTAAGAATTTCCTTCAATTTCCCTTATATATACTCTTAACATGCCTTTGACGGTTCAGAATCGTGCGTTCAGATTGCCCAAGTGAGATGTGGGTCTTAGTTGAGTATAATAGAAAACTCATGTTGGTGCAAAATCTTATGGATGTACTTTTTGCTTGTCGTTACCGATGTGTCGTGAGACACCCCGTTCTCCGGGAATGTCGGGACATATGCAACTATAAAGAAGAAAAATATTCTAGCCGATCATTCATAGATACATAAGATAGTTACTACATCATTAACAGTTCAGAATTTGTGCAAATTACTTAATAATTACAGTCATCCAGAAAAGTTACATTATGTCCGTGGAAAACTGAACAAAAGATCAAAAAGTAACGTTCTACGTCTTCAAACTGCGTCGTTGGGATTAACCGACTCCTGCCACTCTCCCTCTTTCGCAAAATCTTTCCTTTCAATGAACCCGCGTTCCTCAAAGGGTCCTTCTTCGTCACCTGTGGCACAAATGCCATGAGTCGGAGCCCAGAAGCAAATTTCCTAAATCATCTATCAAACTCACGACAAGATATTCTACAATAAATATCGTATATCACCCAATGCAAAGTTAAGGGGGCAGAGATATAGGAAAATTATCATTTCCAACAGGATGAACACATAAGAGCAAAAGTGTGACTGTGTGATTCAAATGAATGCAATGCAAGTGCCTAACCCAGGGTACTTCCAGAACAGTATCGAGAATTCCACGCTGGGAATTACAAGGTAGACTTGATGGCTCTTGATCATCGAACCCATCCTCGCCTCATTGCGAATAGTAAATTTCATTTCCTAGTATTATGCCACAGCTGTTTTACTCAATGGCAATGGCGTGGGGACCAACCTTTATCCAATTTTACTCATCTTTATTCCAGGTCGACCAATCCCACCTTAAGAACAAGGATGCTCATTAGGTGTCAACCCAAAGTCTAAATTAAAGCTTGTGACGAGCCCATGATGCCAAAACCTCCTTTTTATAATAAAAATCTCTAATTTTATTTTCAAATATGGCAACCAAGGACGTTCTAGACCCACAACCACTAAACAATGATTCCCAACCCAATTTAAATGGTACGAAGGACTTTGATCACTCAAGATGCAATGTAGGAATGTCCATGAATGTGCAATATGCCTATTGTGTACAACTAATCATTGCATGGTGTATAAATATGACATAACAGATGGTACAACTTGCTAAAGCATTACGCACAAGCATTCGAAGCATAACCATAATTCATTTGGTATAAAATCGAACCATCAGCATGAGTTCATTTCATCAAGCATCATTTTCAAATACTAATTACTCATAAAGTTCATATAAGATTCACATACTCAAGTCTCATAAATAACACACAATTCGAACACTTAGCCAATTTTAGGTACAAATTTAATTACTAGTTTTAAAGTTACGACATCATTTTGAAGTACTTACACATAGATTTAATTTCTGATATTTTAACACAAATTAGATAAAAATATTTCCTACAACTTTCATGTTTATCACTAATGCTAGATCCTAAGGCACCGGGGTTATTTATTTTATTTAAGTAAAAACGGTTCAGCAATTTACAGAGAAATACATAGGAATTGAATTTCCGTTGGCCACTGTTTTGGGGCATCCATTCAAGGACTATGGCTCTGATTTTTTGTAGAGTTCTAGCTTAAGGTGTCTCCTACAAGTTTCATGTTTTGAGTTATGACAAGTTATTTGGAAAAGGTTTGAGCATTTGGCCAATTCATAAAAAGGGTTCAGTCAGCCTAAAAAGAGTCTGCATAGTGTGTTTTTGACAGAAAATTCTCAAAACCCTTTGGGTATCATCCGAGAGTATTTTGGGTTGATTTGTGCTAAGTAACTATTTTAATATGTTAGCTATAATTTTCATGTTTACCACTTTTGGATTTGGCTTCTAAAAAGTTAGGTTTTAAGTCTCACAAAAAGGTGTGACAGAGAGGTCTATCAGTTACTGAACCTTAACAGAGACTTTGGAAAGTGTTTTGACCCATCAAGACTTCATATTGTTGGCTCATTTGGTGGACGGAAAGATAAATGTATCATCTACAAGTTTTATGTTTTGACCTATGCTCGGTTCTCACTCTAACTAAGGGTTTTTAGGTCTGCAACTGAAAGTGGTCACGATCTGACACTCTTAGGAAAAAATGAGATATCTGAAGTTCCACCCAACGAAATCACTTCAAAACAATTTTGTATGAAATATAACTCAAAAATATAGATCTGGACAGAAACATCACTTTAACACCATTTTTCTAGATTTAGTTATGGTGTTTTAAATTTGGTGGCAGCAAGTAAGCAAGTCCAGCAAATTCGGCTACTTAGGGTTTTGATTGCTTAGCCTATGTTGTGTATATTTTTGACATGTTTTCTTTGCATGCATGTTATAAAATCACATAAACCAAAACTCCAGAACACATTTAGGCCATAAAATTCAAAATAAACACTTGCAAGCATATGCAAAGCACAATCTTACACAAACAACCCATGTTGTACTCCTATGACGCCTTTTTGACTCGTTCTTTGTTTTATTTTCTTAGAATTTGTTATAGAGATAGATTGAGGGGAATCTTAGGAGAGAATATCAGAAGGTTTGAAGGAGTTGCTTACCTCTTTTGATACTTAGAAACTTGTAGAAGAATAGGGCTTAGTTTTAAAGATCTCTCCTAGATCCTTTCCTCCTTCTTTCTTCCTTCTTTCTTCTTCTCTACTTCTTCTCTCTTAGAACACTTAAATTTTTTTTGGAACCTCTCTCTCACCACTCTCATCCGAATGTATGAAGGGGAGAAGTGTGTTTGGCATGTTTCTTTTATACAAGATTTTTAATAGAGACTTAATCATGGTGTGTAAGCTTTATTTTAATTTTTCTTGAATTTCATTGGGTGCATGAGAGGTGTGACTTTATTGAGATATGAAAAATCAGATTTGGGTAGGGGGAATTCGTCCAGGCCTGTTTGGGAGGCCAAAAAGCTGATTTTACAATTAATTTGGGTTTTAAATGGTATTTTGATATATTTTTGTGAATATAAATGCATAAAATATTAATTTTATATATCCTTTTGGTTTCTAAACCTACTAAAACCTATTAATTTAGTCTTTTCATGATTTATCATAATTTTGATAGCAATCAATTAAATAAGTGTAGACTTTTAAGTTAAATTAAGCTAGTTTGACTACAATTGACTTTTTGACTTATTTATTGTGTAGAGATTTTAAATAATTATTTGTTTTACTTTTTTTGACCTATATTATTATATCATTATGTATATTACTTGTATAAAAAGTATTGGGTTATAATAGTGCTTAATTTATACACAATTTTCTCATTTGTAAGCTTAAAAGGTCAAAAAGTTGCTTTTTGGGCACAATTTCCTAGGTGGCCGGCCATGCAAGGGCGTTTTGGTTATTTTTGTTGTTATTTTATATTTTATTAATTAGTTGTATATAAATATCTAATTTTGAGTATCTATGTGTCAAATTTTAGATTTTTAGGACTTTTTGCTGTACTAGGGGCAAAATGGTCATTTTACCATAATTATGAAAAAATTTAATTTTTAATTTAATATTTTATGTTATTTACTTAATTTAAGCTGTCCCGAGACTTCCCTGAGTATTAGGGCTTGGCCTCGGAGTATTTGGCCTTTTTAAGATTTCTAGGTCAAATTAGGGTTTCGGGTGGAATTAGGATTTCTTCAAACCTCTTCCACTGAATGGATCATTTTTCTCATGTGGTTGGTATTTCTAGGATAAAACGAATGTGATAAAAGGTATGGTTGAGGTAAATTTCCAGTCATGTGACCCATTGTGGTTTGATGATTAATTCTTCATCACGTTCCTGATGCTCATGGTTGTCATCAAAATTCTTCATTGAAGGTGGGGGCGGCAGAATTCGGATTCTAACATTTTGGTCGAAAACGTCGGAGTGAATATTGATGCGTACATATATTCTTTCTTTATTTGCATACTAAGAGTGTTATAAGCTCGAGGTTTTCTCTTGTTTTCCACTTCCCTACTATTGGTATGAATTTTTTACTTCTCGATTTATCGGATGTGTGGGTCAGCTATGAACTAGTCTGGGGGAGTCTGAATTCTGTCACATGATGATGTCGTGAGTCCCTTGGTGTGAAGCTTATTGTCCCTAACTGTAGATTGCTGATGGAATAGTTCTACTTGGCAGGTTCTTTGAAAGATGTAGTTAGTTGAATAAACCTTTACATAACCATTCACGCAGTCAGGAGTCTTGATCTTTAAAACTTTGTTAAACGCGACG
Source organism: Heliamphora ciliata (assembly GCA_032360265.1). Lineage (NCBI taxonomy): Eukaryota > Viridiplantae > Streptophyta > Magnoliopsida > Ericales > Sarraceniaceae > Heliamphora > Heliamphora ciliata. Next base: position 15,579 of record JAUMHN010093665.1, read on the forward strand.
TTGACAAGTATTTTAAGTCGTAATGTTGAGAAAATATTTGCCTCACGATTCGAAGAGGTGTTAAGAGGTTCCCATGTATTGTCCTTGTTTTCCGTAAAAATGCTAAAGCCTAATGACGTAATATCCTAACGATCATCGTTACTCACATATCTACGGGGTAAGGTTTTGAAGGTTGACAGGAAAAAACATGTGCGGGGTTCAATAAGGATAGTCAGCTCAAATTTTATTTATTTATTTATTTATTTTTTACTAGTCTCAAGGAAAGAAATCATAGGGTGGTCAATGGGTAAGCGTTTAGCTGAGAATTTCGAATGGTATAAGCACGAGATGTAGCTGGAGTTAGAACATTTTAGGGAAGAACCTAGATGGTTCAAAGATAGGTTGAATTAGGGCAATGTGTCAACGCTAAGGCAATCACTGTTGACCCAAATTGAGAGGTCGGTTGAGGCTTAGATGCATTGGAGATAAGTGATCAACAATTAATGAATATTACAAAAGAGGATGTTCCTAGGACCAATCTGTGCAACATCAGACCTTGACAAAAGATTTGTTTAAGCAATGGGTAGTTAAATTAGATATTTGTCCTGAAGTTACGTCGGCCTAACGTGCTTCAATTCATGCATTCGAGTTGACTCCCCAGGTTGGGATTTCAAGAGTAAATAAATAATTTTCAAAATTACTACACACAAGTGTGGTATCAAGATCGAGAGAAATGAACGAGGGCAAAAGATTTCATCAATGTCGAACATTCGAAACCTGTGATATTAGAAATGAGGGTACTCAAGGGCTTCAATTGGGTGCGCGAGTTGACACAAAGGCTTGAGAAAGGAACTCATAAGGGTGAAGTTGCGGGGTTCTATCGGTGGTTTTCGTAAAACTTAGGCTATTCCAAGTGCTTCAGCATCTCGGAGGTCGTTAACTTGTCAGTGGTTTGATCGTCTATAAGCCATTCTAGGAGAGTGTTGAGATTTGGGGCTTTCTTCAATTCTTTATTGTTTTCATGTCTTGGGATCTTGTGGAATTTAGTTTGAGATCATAAGATCACTTATGAAGAATTCAACAACAAACATTTGCATTTCATTCAAACACACAACTAGTACAAGGTTTTCAAAAGTTCACAGAGCACACGTACAATATTCAACAAAGGAAAGATACAACACCTAACCTGCTAAGGTCTAGACAAATAGATGAAGATAAAAGTAGCAGATAACTGAGTCACGCTCCCACGTCGCCTCACAGATACCATAGCAGCGCCACTGCACTTCTACGTGCCAAAATTCCTCCGGCCACATGCGAGTCCTGCTAATTATGGCTACTGGTACCTCCAGGTATGTTTCTGGATTGTTAAAGTCGATTGTCAGGTTGCGCGGGTTGACGATTCCTCACTTGTCTCTGGGTTTCTGTGTCTGCATCTACCTCGTATCTATCTCGTCTCCCAATGAACCTTTGAATCTTAGCAGAACCTTCAAACGATAGGTGGTCTTGTCACATTTCTCCAACACTCTCAGTGGACCCATGTATCTCGGGAATGACTCAGACTTTTTTCATTTCCACGTCTTTTCTGGGAATACTTTTGCGTACATCCGTTGCTTCATCATCGTCCGTCTCCGGTGGCAATGACTCTCTCCTTGTTCTCACTATCATCATCCTCAGGTTCCTCCTCATCCTCCGCTCCAACATCTTCCATGTTTTCTGCCTCATTTGATTCTTCGTTTGCTCCTACTTCCTTGGCCTCTTTTCTCTCATGAACTGACCACTCATCTGGGAACATCCATGCCAACGAATACATCTATCAGGTCTTGTTTGTCAACAGATTCTTCTTATGGGTCTGAGTCTTCTGGTTCAGGTGCTGCCCATGGTTCTTTAGCCATCTCTACGTTGGACGCCATCCTAAGATGAGAGATGGTCAGGAAAATAAACTTAAGGTATGGATTTTAAGTTTTTAGGTTCATAAGTGATAAATTAATAATATAGAAACTCTATAGAGTTTCTACCCTACATAACTCGTTGTCTCCCATAACCCAAGGCCTGAAGGTTCAGTAAACCTAGACTCTGATACCAACTGTGACGCCCTGTCTTTAGCGTACATCAGGACATACATAAGTATAATTAAGAAAAATATTCTAGCCCTTCATTCGTAGTTACATGTGATAAGTACTACATCATTTAGAGTTCTGAATTGTTTAAAAATACATAGCGATTGTAGTTTTACAAAAGATTCAACAAAAATTACAATGAGCCCGTGGAAACGGAACAAAAAAAAAACAATAAGGTGAACATTAAATTCTTCAGCTAACATTGTCGAGATCTGCTGGCTCCTGCCACTCACCTTGTTCTTCAAATTCTTCTTCTTCTTCAGGGGTGACTTCGTCAAAGAGTTCCTCTTCCTCACCTGTGACATGAATACCATGAGCCAAAGCCCAGAAGAAAACTTCCTAAACCTTCAAACCAAACACACAGCAAAATATTCTACAATGCATATCATATGACACCCAGTACAGTCCAAAGTTAAAGAGATAGACAAAATTCACAATTATAGCAAGGCAAACATATATAAGAAGAAGTGTACAAGTATGTGATGCAATGGATGCGATACAAGTGCCTAACCCAACATATATCTAGAATCGTAACATGAATTCCACGCAAAAATTTTAGAGTTGACTTTATGGGAGTTGATCACAAAAGCCATCATCGTGCCTCATTGCGAATAGTAAATGCTCACCTAGGCTTCATGTCTTAGCTGTTTTACTCAACGGCAACGACGTGGGGTCCGAGCGCCCTCCTGGGCCACCAAAATAATTTTTCTACATATAATAAGTCGGTTTGTCCCACCTTAAGACTCGTGATGCCTTTGTCGGTGTCAACCCAAAGTATAAGTCATCGAAACCAGAATGCTAGTGATGAACCCGTGGTGCCCAACAATATCCATAAACAACAAATCTTTCTTTTTTTGAACACTGGGGACACGCTTGAGGTGATCAGGGGGAATATATCCCAAAACAATTACAAATGGCTACCAGGGACGCCCTAGACTAGGAACCGAGAAAAGAACAATTTCAATATATCCCAACCCATAATGGTAGATACGGAAAGGACTCCAATATGTCGAAATGCAACGCGACATTGTCTATGATGTACAATATGCATCTCTTGTACAAATATTTGTAGCATGATATCTAAGCATGGTATAGCACAAACTACAACTCATTAAAGCATGTAGTACAAGTATATGAAGCATAAGCTATAATTTATAAGACATGGATTCAACTTAGCGGCATGGATTCTAATTATCAAATAATCATTTTAATATTCTAATCATCCAACATAATTTAATTAAAGCCAATATTTTAAGTCCTACAACATAACATGCCACTATACACTTAATAAAATTAAGGTAAATGTTCAAGTGTCAATTTAAAAGGCATAACAGTGTTTTGGGGTACCTAGATATGGAGCTAAGTTCTTATTTTAGGATGCCAATTAGATAAAAATATTTTCTACAACTTTTATGTTTAATACTAAGGTCAGATCCAAAGGCAAATGGGTCATTTGTTTCATTTAATAGAAAATGATTTAGCACTTTATAGAGAAAAGTACAAAAATTGGGCCTCAGTTGGTCTTGGTTTTGGGACATCAAATCAAAGACTATGGGTCTAATATCTGGATATGTTTTAGTTTAATGTGTCCCCTACAAGTTTTATATTTAGTACTAAGGGTAGTTATTTGAAAGAAGTTAGAGAATTTGGCCATTTTATAAAATGGGTTCAGTCAGCTATAAAAGGCTCAGCAGAACTTGGTTACAACAGAGAATGTACAAACATCTTGAGGGACCATTCGAGGGTATCTAGGTCTAATTTTTGGTTAAAAAATAGTTCAATATGTTATCTACACGTTTCATGAAAAGCACGTTTAAATTTGGTCACTAAAAACATGGGTTTATGGTCATGCAAAAATATGTGACATAGAGCTCTTTCAGTTATAAATTCACAATAGTGATTTTGAGGTGTGTTTTGACCTATCCAATCTCCATATTTTAGGCTCATTTTTGGTGTCCCATCAAATATATATGTTTTCTACAAGTTTCATGTTTTAACATAAGCTCGGTTCTCATTCTATCCTAAGATATTTATGTCTGCAATTCAGGGTGGTCAGAAACTGACACTATTTAGCAAAAATAGTATATCTCGAGTTCTACCCAATGAAATCACTTCAAGCTAATTTTGTATGAAAGATAACTTCAAAACCTAGGTATGGACATAAAAAGGATACTTCGAGCATGTTTCTACAATTAGTTATGATAAATCAAAATTCGGGGGCAGAAAGTCAATAAATAACCCATATTTTGTCCCTACAACGCCATTTTGATTAGTACTTAGATTCTTATTCTTTGATGTGTTTATAGAGATGAGTTGAGAGATATTTTGTAAGAGAATAACAAAAGGTTTGTTGAAGGATGTATGAACTTAGTTTTAGACCTCTCCTAGACCTTCAAGACCTCCAAGGCTCCTTCTTTTCTTTCTTGGAACACTTAGAAAATTTTTGGTCTCTCTCTCACATTCTAGTGCCGAAAATGAGGAGGAGAATGAGGGATATAGGGCCTTATTTATAGAAATTTTGATAATATATTTCATAATTAAGGTGTAAGTATTTTTTTAATTTTTTGAACTTTGATTGGTTGCATGGGAGGTGGGATTACTTTTGAGACTTACTTATATCAGATTTAGCAGCTGAGGATTTTGGCTTGGGGCAATTTGGGGCAGCGCAAAATTGATTTTGTATTAATTTAGGGTTTAAATTGTGTTTTGGTACCATCTTGTGTGAGAAAACACCTAATAAATTAATTTAGTGTATCTTTTTGGTATCTTTACCTACTAAAATTTATTATTTTAGTATTTTTATGATTAATTTAGTATTTTCATGAATTATCATATTTTATTATAGCAATTGATTAAATAGGTATAAATTTTTAAATCAAATTAAGCTAGTAAGAATTGACTTTTTGACTTATTTTATTGTGTAGGAACTTTAAATAATGATTTGTTTACTTTTGTTGGTCAATGTTATTATATTATCATGTATATTAATTGTTTAAATAATCTTAGGTCATCATAATGCTTGACTTGTACAACTTTTTTGCATTTTTTGAGCTAAAAAGACAAAAAGTCACTTTTTGTGCATAAATCCCAAGGTGGCTGGTCATTTAAGGGTATTTTTGTTAATTTTGTTGTTATTTTGCCTTTTGTTACTTAATTATAAATAAATATCTGATTTAGGGTGTCTATATGTCAAAATTTGAGTTTTTAAAACTTTTTGTTTTACTAGGGGCAAAATGATCATTTTATCCTAATTATGAAAAAGTTTTATTTTTAACCTTATACTTTGTGTTATTTACTTAACTTAGGATGCCACGAGACTTCTCTAAGTATTAGGGCATCACTTTTGAGCATTAGGTCTCTCTAGGGTTTCTAGATCAAATTAGGATTTTCGAGTCGCGTTAGGGTTTTTGATCTTCTAGTGACCTAAGATCTTGTCGGCTTATCGTTGCTAATACTAGGGTTTGGGCTGGATCTCTATGAGTCATTACAAACTGATTTGTTACAATTAGGGTCCGAACCGGGTTGTTACAGAAGTAGTTCCTCAAATCTAACTCTCTGCCACTCTGACTTGGGGATACTGCTTTTGGCCATTATCCTCAAATACAGAATCTCTAATTTTATGGATAGAACTTCTTTCTTTCCATAAACTAATGCATACGGTGTTGCTCCAGTAGAAGTCCTGATCGATGCTTGATATCCCCAAAGTGCAAATGGCAACTTTTTCGACCAATCCTTACTTCTCTCTATCGTCTTTTGCAGAATTTTCTTCACATTCTTGTTAGCGGCTTCCATGGCTCCGTTGGTTTGCGGTCTGTACGGAGAAGACTTATTACTAACAATTCTATACTCCTCCAACAGATATAAAATTTCTCCTTGAAAATAAGAACCATTGTTAGAAATAATCTCGTGCCGAACTCCGTATCGACAGATAAGATTCTCTTTGATGAACTTAGCTACTTGGGAGGCCTTTAGAATAGAGTAGGAGACAGCTTTGACCCACTTTGTGAAGTAGTCAATTGCCACGAGAATAAACTCATGTCCATTCGATCCCTTGGGTGTGATTTTTTCTGTCACCTCGATTCTCCAAACTGAGAACGGCCAAGGTGATGTCATGTTATAGAGCTGAGATGGTGGCACAAGCATGAGGTTTGCGTGAACTTGGCATTTTTGGCATCTCCGAACAAACTGGTGATAGCCCGCCTCCATTGTCATCCAGAAATATTCTTGCGCAGGATCTTTTTAGCCAGCATCATTCCGTTCATGTGAGGCCCGCATGCTCCTCTGTGAACATCTTTCATTAACTCGTGTCTCTTTTTGTGTGAACACAAAACTTATTAACCCCTAGATATCCTCTTTTGTACGGTCTTCCACCACAGATCACAAATTGTGCAGCAAGCCTCCGGATTAACCTTTGGTCCTTCTTGCTAGCTCGACTAGGATACTCCCCCTTCTCAATGAAATTCCTAATGTCGTGATACTAGGGTAGTCCATCATTGACTTCTCGGATAGAAAAAATATCGTTAATTGCGGGTGTATCTCTTTGCTGAATTTCCAAGGACCTCATCCTTACCCCGGGCGGTGTTTCTATCATCGATGCTAAGTAATAGCCAATGCGTTAGCGAACTTATTCTGCAGTCTCGGGACATGGGTGAACACTACTCTTTCAAAGCAGGGAACTATTAATTCGAGCTCTCGGTGATACTAGATCAACCTCTCTTCTTTAATCTTCCATTCTCCTTTCGCTTGGGAGATGACCAAAGTTGAGTCCCTTATAATCTCCAATTTCCTTATCCCTAGTTCCAAGGCTGCTTCCAATCTGACTAAGAAAGCTTCATACTCGGCCTGATTATTAGTAACCTCAAAACTCAACTTAAAAGCCAAAGGGATATGAGAGTTATCGGGAGTGATGAGGAGTATCCTTATCCCGTACCTGTATTGGTTTGAAGCTCCGTCGAAATAGAGGGTCCACAGGTCCTTCTCAATTTTTAAAACTCGTTCATCAAGGAATTCAAACTCGGGTTCTTCTTCTCCTTTGATAGGATGATTGGCTAAATTCTGCAACGGCTCTCCCTTTCACGAATTTTCTTGTGATGTAATGTAAGTTGAATTCAGCTAACATGAGCAACCAATAAGCCAAGTTTCCTATTAATGTTGGTGTTTTGAAGAGGTTTTTGAGTGGGTGCATCCTTGAGATTAGAATAACTCGGTATGCTAGCATGTAATGGTGTAACTTCTTGGATGCACAAACTAGTCCCAGCAGGTCTTCTCTAAAGGCGTATATTGAAGTTCACAATCTATCATCTTCTTGCTTAAATAATAGATAGCTTTTTCTACCTTGGCTTCGTCTTCTTGTGTAAGTATACACCCCATTGCTAAATCAGTCATTCATAGGTACAGTATCAAAGGATTGTCGGGTTTTGGTGATGACAGAATTGGAGGGTTTCGCAGATATTGCTGTATGGTATAGAAAGCATCTTGACACTGCTGATCCCATTGAAACTTGGTTCCCATCTTTAAGAGTCAAAATAAAGGTTCGCAGGTAGTGGTCAACTTAGCTATAAATCGGTTGATAAACTGAATCTTTTCTAAGAAACTCCTTACATCCTTCTCGGTCCTTGGAGAAGGCATTTCGAGGATAGTTTTGATCTTTGATGGGTCTTCCTCTATCCCTCACTGTGTGATCATAAACCCAAGCATCTTTTTCGCTATAACTCCAAAAGCATGCTTTTGCGAATTTAGGCGCATCTTGTACTTTCTTATGCACTCGAAGAAATTCCTTAGTGCGACGACGTGCCCTTCTTGGGTTTGGGACTTCACAATCATGTCATCCACATATACCTCTACTTGTGTATCATGTCGTGCAGTAACGTGGTTACAACCCTTTGATAGGTTGTTCCCGTGTTCTTTAGCCCGAATGGCATGACCCTATAACAATAGGTGCCCCAAAAAGTTGTGAAGGTAGTCTTCTCTCAGTCTTCCGGCGCCATCAAAATCTGATTGTACCCTAAAAATCCATCCATGAAAGTCAAGAGTACATTTCTTGGCGGTGTTGTCTACTAATACATCTATGTGGGGGAGAGGAAAGTTGTCCTTAGGGCTAGCCCTGTTGAGATCTCTAGAGTCGACACACACTCGGATCCTTCCATCCTTCTTCGGTATTGGAATGATGTTTGCAACTCATTTTGGGTACTCTGTAACCATGAGAAATCTGGCGTCTATCTGCTTGGTAACCTCTTCCTTGATCTTGAGCGCCTAATTCGGTCTGATCCTTTTATGCTTCTGCTTGACGGGTTTGGCATCAGGGTAAAGGGGGATTTGGTGCTGTACGATGTCATGATCTATACCAAACATATCTTCGTAGGACCATGCAAAAATATCTTTAAATTCTTTTAATAAAAAGATTAATTGTTCACGTTCTCCCAAAGACAGCATAGAACCGACTTGAACCAGTTGTGGATCTTTTTTATTATTGAGATTTATTAAAACAGTTTTTTCAATTATAGGTTTAGATCGCATTTTTTCTTCCTTTTCAATTAAAAGTTTTAATTCTTGGGGGATATCCCCCTCGATTTCTTTAAAATTTTCAGAATCAACACAAAATAGTTAAGGCACAGCGAAGTAAGCAAAATCCAATTTCATTTCATTGATTTTGAAAGGTATTACATCTTGAGACTTGAAATAGAAAGGGCTCGGGATGTTAAGAGGCGCATTCTTGGCAGATTCATCGTTACAGACACTGTTCACAGATTGGACGAAAACAGATTCAACAGACTCGGACTCCAACTCACTTGTTATATCATGCATAAGAAAAGACTATAAAAACTGACTCTTTTTCATTTTAGCAGCATCCCTAATAAGTGTGGTGAAATTCGCAGGCACTCCCACTTCCATCATCAGCACGTCTTTCCTTGATCGGAAGAACAAGCAAGCTGCAGGTATTGCCTTTTCTCTGGTAGTTGAATCATGTTTAGCGGTTATATCTACGAAAATCTGGTGTGTAGATACGGGAGCCACTAATCATGTCTGCAATTCTTTGCAGGAGTTCCAAGTAACCAGATAGCTTAGAGAGGGCGAGGTTTACCTTCAGATGGGGAATGACTCCCAGGTGTCGGTTGTTGCAATGGGAGAAGTAGTTATTTATTTTAGTAAAAATAAATATTTAATTTTGAAGAACATTTTATATATACCCCAAATCAGGCAGAACTTAATTTCGGTTTCCTGTTTGGGGAATGATGGATATTCTATTTCTTTTAATAAACTTTCATGCAGTATTATGATTGAAAAATAATTTATCTGTCATGGTACATTAGAATATACTCTTTATATTTTATACTATATTATTTCTACTGATAAAAATAATGAGGTGAATAATTTGCATGTTTACCACTTAAAAGGAAAGTTTCCTCCTTGAACCAAACGCTACTTTGGCATATTCGTTTGAGTCATATTAATCTAAAAAGGATACAAAGACTGGTTCAAAATGGACCTTTAAGTTCATTAGAAGTGGAGGCACTTCCAGTCTGCGAATCCTGTTTAGAAGGTAAAATAACCAAGAGGCCGTTTACGGTCAAGGGACTTAGAGCTAAAAAAGTGTTGGGATTGGTTCACTCTAATTTATGTGGTCCCATGAACATCCAGGCAAGAGGTGGGTATGAGTATTTCGTCACTTTTATTGACGATTACTCTAGG
>JAUMHN010093771.1:0-49546 GCA_032360265.1 Heliamphora ciliata
CTAAAATGAGATAGATAGTTTAACTCATGATATGAATGTGCAAATTCGAAGACAATGTGTATGACACTATTGGGTTGCGAATGAACGAAATAGAATTGATTTATAAATTAAATTCAAATAAATGCCGAGTTCGATTTAATATTTTGGGAATAAGATTTATACGAGGAATTTAGGGATATATAAAATAAAAAATTGTTAGTTCACTTATAAATAAGTAAACATTAAATTTGTCATTCCATGAACAAAAGTTTAGTATACTTAATGGAAATAGGGAAGTAGTTTAAGGATGAAGTAAACTCAACTAGTAAATTTGAAACTATATCTTGGGATCAACAAATTAACTTTACAACCTAGCAAAGAACTTTGTAAGAAATGTGGAAATGTTAGTGAATTCATAATTTGATCAACTTAAATCCATGATAATTTGATTTGATTAATTGGGTGTGGGTATGAGTGGAATATTAAATACGTGAGCAATAGACTTGAATTAAGGACACGATAAAATTTATATTAAGGATACGGTTAGCAAATTAAATTATCAAAGTGGGTTTTATCTAATAGTAATGCAACGTAACTTGAGAATTTAGTTAACTTGAATTCAAGTAGATATGGAATATATTGGTGAACGATGAAATGGTCACATAATGTCTGGATAATATGTTCATAATGGGATAACTGTATGATACCGAACCTCAAACAAGATAAACTTGACTTGAATGAAATGATAATATATTTTTATTTTATAAAGGAATGAGATATAATTCAAATGGTGAGATATTAAATTAGAATTATGAGTTAATTCCAAAGATCAATGGTTAGAGTTTGAAAATCTATGATTGTGAAACATGATATTTGATTGGTAATATTAAAATGGAAAGATACCATGAAGGTAACTTGAGAAATGTATGATTGTAAAATTGAATTGGGGAGATGGAATCCCGGTTGCTAATGAATGATGTTGCATTAATCGAATATGGAACTGACAATTGTTTGATTGATATGGATGTGATTAAGTTGAACTTGACTAGCTCCGCGGTAAAACATTGAAAACTTGCGCAAGCTAGGTACCGTGTTCCCTTGGATTAGCCCCCGTAAAACGGACTTGATTGTGTCGTGGTGAGTTATAGAGCTATCTATTCACCAATGGCTTCGCGTAGCTTATTGGGAGAATAGGGAGGGGTTTCTATAAGCTGCACCCGACGTTGGTATTACATGATTGTAGAGGTGAGTTATAGTGCCATCTATTCACCAATTGGTTTGAGTAGCCTATTGGGAGAATAGAGAGGGGTTTCTATAAGCTGCACCCTACGTTGGTTCAGTATTTTGATTGATGAAATAAAAGTAAAATGCGGATAAAGAATTGAAGAACGTGAAAGAAAATAATGGTTTTACTTTGAATAAAAGGTATATTAATAGTTGATAAATTGATTAAGAGAAAATAAAAGCAAAAACAAGAATTAAAGAATGATATAGAGAATGTGTAATTAATGTAATGAAAAGAAAAGAGACATAAAGAAAATTTAATGGTTGAATAAGAAAGAGAAGTGGGTTGATTGATAATAAGAAATGTGGTTTATTATAATAAGAGATATATATAATAGAAGGAGAGCTAAGTGGTGGAACATGTAATGATAATAAACTGGGAAAGAATTTGAATGGAAATATATATATATATATATATATATATATATATATATATATATAAAATGTGAATCTATAACCTCATGAGAAAAGTAATGAGTTAAACGAATTGGAGTACTAAAGGAAAAAGAAATCTGATGCTAAAGAAGTGAATTGATAGAAAGGAATAATGGGTTTCAAGAAAAAGAATAAGACTAAACAAATGGCTTCTTTTAAATTTAAAATATGTATAGGTTACAACTCAGTTATGAAAATATTTTTTGTTGTTGCATCAAGGCATGTCATCCACACCTCACAAATTATGCATTGCACGTTCTTTAGTCTTATCCTACGAGCTTTAGCTCACGTTAGTTGTTTAACATTTTTTTTCAGATTTGAATGAACAAGAATAGATGTCAGGTTTGTTGTGGTGTAGAAGTGGTTCTTTTGAAGATTGAAGGAGGAACCTTATTCATTGTTGTATAAAAGTAGTCAATTAGTAAATTTTAGTGAATGATAAATGTAATGAATGTTAGAATGTAATGAAGTTTATCGTTGTAGTTAATTGATGAATTGTTATGGATTCATGACTTAATTTAAATATGGGATTCTATTAGGTGATATCCTAATGGAAGGATGAGAATGGATTTTTTTTAGAATGTGAATGTGGTTATAATGGAATGATGAACGTTAGTTTTAACTGTGATTGAGGGTTGAAATCCAGGCGGTGCCTGAATATAGAATGTTATTTGGATTTAACAGGTTGACAGAAAATTTGGAATAGTCCGAAAAACAGAGGAGACTCTATCCAAATTTTTAAATTTTATACTTAGTGTCACGCCCCGAACTCCGAGCCACGTGAAACATACGAAAACAACCAACCACAACACCAGCCCAAGAATACACTCTCAAAATAAATTATACATGCATTGTATATAAATGCCAAACAGCAACATTACACCGCTCCAATGCCCAAAAAACATGTCATAACATATATATAACAAAGCTAGCAAAAAGGAAGACTACACACTTCCACCTCCTCCGGCACCTCCAGATCAACCAGCGCGATTGGCACTTGAAGAAAAACAAATCCCACACCATGAGCCAAGACTCAACAGATTCTAAATAACACATACAGTATATGCTAAACATGCTCGGTAAACGAAGTGAAGTTTTTGACTCTCTTTCAAGCCATTAAAAACAGTTTGAAAATGGTTTAGATCATGACTCACCAGAGCTAATAAAACAAATTTTCACATGCATTGGGAAAACGAGGATAAAAACCATTTGTCGACTTATTAGAGTCTTGAAAACGATTCTAGTATTATGACTCCCGCAGGCCGTTTATACAGTATTTCAACTCCCGTAGGCCGATAATACAATTTTAAGAAAAATTGATTTATCCGTCCCAATATCCAATACAAGCAATACATGTACATGTGCCTGATCAGGACCTCGTTTCAGCCTTTAGATATCGCACACACACCCACACCCATGCCTCATCAAGATCTCGTTTCAATGTCAGATATCGCATACACACACCCACACCACGCACGTAACTCATGCAACACATATCTTCACGGACTTTCATCGTAGGACCGCAGCCCCCGAATACACACACCAGCTTTTGCAACCTACCTCATACACCCACACACGCACACGTGCATCATCAAGTAGGATTTACATCTACTGAATCACGAATTTATCTAATCCATTTCATACACATATGCCAACCTAAAACAAGATTTAAAGCATCTAACCATGTATTAACACGACGTTCCACAAACCACGTTACATGCCTTATAAAACTCTAGGTTTTAAAGCATAAACCACATTACACATAACGATTTCACCTTGTGTAATTCACTTACATATATTCCGTACATAAATAAGCAGTTATAAATATGCACATAACCATGTATAACAATACATCACGATGCCACCCACCGAAACAAACCGACATCCACTCACGGGACAACCCACATGACCACCACTGGTCCAAACACTCCCAACATGGCCATCACAGACCCACGACGGTCACCCGCGCCAACACAAACCCAACAGCAAACCACTCACCTAACTATGCATCAACAAGCCGTATCTACCATGCACGTCACCCACAAGGGCAACACCCAAACACCCACCCGAGGCCACGACACGACCCCCGAAACCACCACACAACCAAACGAACCCCGAACAGAAATCCAAAGGTATTTGAACCAAATAATTCCCATAAAGTAATCAGCTGAATACCAAAGAACACCAATTGGAAATCGAAAACCCAACCAAAACCACCAAAAATACACCCTAGCACTTTATTCGACCGAACCAAGCCCCCAGTCGACCGAAGACCACACTGAAATCTCACAAAATGCCAAAACACACGGTTCAGTTCGACCGAACCACTCGATTTAGTCGATCGAACCCAAGATCCAAACTTTAGTCAACCGAACCCCATGGTTCAGTCGACCGAACCTCAGCGGAACCAGATTCTAAGCTACGGGTTTCTACATCCAAACCCCAAACCGAAGCCTCCGAACGTCAATCAAACACCCGTGAACACCCACACGCCTTGGCCTAAGACTGAGACCTCAAAAGAAACTCCCGACACCCGATTTCATCCTTAGAAATCGCCAAAAATGAGTTTTAAGCCCAAAATCTAACTTAGAAATAAACGCAGATCTACAGGAATCTACCCGTTAAAAACACACATGTTTACCCATAGCACCCTCATACAGTAGTAGGGTCTAGACTCCTACCTCGGTGAGTTTAAAACTCGATACCTCGAACCACGTTCAAAATCGAGCTTCGCCGAAATTGAAATCTAATCGGATGGATGCATAGCCCACCGTGCCAAAAGTAAGAATCTGTTGTTGGATCGTTAAAAACCGAACCCCGGGCTCCCGAGAACTTAGAGAGATGGCAGAGAGAAAATAAAAAACTTATTGGAGAAGTTTTGGAAAGTATCTTTATGAAAATATCTAATTCCTGATATTTATAGGTTTTCAAAATATCTTTTTTTTTAATTTTTTGAAATTCGTGCTATAACACCTCACGGCCCCCAGAACCTTCCTCACATGCATCTCTACCCTCAAACATGCATCAAAAGCATATAAAACATGCTGCAACGAAAACACGTAACGCACGTCAAAAAATGCCGAAAAAGAAAATAGGTCAGGGTCTCACAACTTTACTCTCCTAAAAGGAATTTTTCCCCCAGAATTCAACTCAAGGTCAAAGAGACCACCACGTTGATCACAATCGACACAAGCACACTAGATGGCTAGCCAAACCATTCCTAGGATATAGTCAAACAAGGCCAGGCATCCTAGACAATGGCAAACTATCTCAAGGACTCGGGATCTACAACACTCCTAACCTCACATCCTCACCAACCGTTGCCTCAACACAGCAAACCATCCACGGGATCCATAAGCAACCCCAAATAGATGCAATGAAGAATTTGACCCGTAACCTGCATACCCCGAAAGTACCTCTGCTCGCTGAAGGCATATCAGCATCCTCCGGCACAACTGGTGCCCTAGATGAACCACAACCTGTAAGAGAATACAGTCGGGGCAACACCACCCTGTCCAGTCTGCCATAACTCTGCGCTGTCGGCTGTCGGACCGACTAAACTGATGAGCTCCCACCTGCCATCTGAGAAGTCTGTACTATGGAAGGCTGCTGTCGACCCTGCACATATGAACCCACTGGTGCGTCCTCCCTACTCGGCTCACTACCTCTCTGGGGACAATTCCTATGAATATGTCCGGACTGTCCACACCCATAGCAAATTGGCGGTTCTCTCCCTTGGAGCTGCACTTGAACCAAACTTTGGGATGGTCTTGGCTATAAATAATCCATCGTATGATGTCCCGACTGTCTGCATTGATAACAGGTTAACTCACGTTGTTCTGCCCTCCCAGACAAAGCCACAGATGGTGATGGTGCTGAACACTGCTGTGGTCCAGATGGATAAAAGCTAGGACCAGAGAATTTCTGCCTCTTACCGGAGCGTCCACCTCTGTGTACCTTTGTCCCACCCTTTGATGTCCTGGCCTCTCTCGAAGCTCGAGTATCATCCAATGCATTCTCAACCCTCGCTGCCGCCTCCACCAGCAGTCTGAACACACGATATCCCATCACAGCCACTTGCTCCTTGATCGCTAGCCTCAAGCCTCACTTAAACCTCATCGAAAGCAACACATCTATGCACTCCACCTCCTGTGCAAATCGAGACAAGCTCATAAACCTGGCCTCGTACTGCATGATGTCCATGGCCCCCTAGGTAAGAGAATAGAACTCCTCCCTGCATAAATCCCTCCTCGAAGCTGGGAAATATCTCTCCAGGAAGACTTGTGTAAAAGCTGGCCATGTGGCCCCCACTGTAGTCCTGGCATATCTCCACCACTGATGAGCATCACCTCTCAGCTAAAAGGTGGCAAAAGAAACTTGCAACTCATCCTCCACAATCTGCAATGTGTCCAGGATCTAAGTCGTTAACTCCAACCACTGTCGCCATAAGATGATCAGGATTGCCTGCAAAGGTAGGCGGATCCATACACCAGAACTCCTGCATCGCTGTTGTAACCCTCGCCTCCGTCACCTCGGGTACTGCCTCCCTCTCCCTAACAGGCTCACCCCTAGCAACCTGCTGCTAGATAGAACCAACCAGCACACGCAACAGCTCCGTCGCGTCCATCGGTCCTTGGGGAGCATTAACATCCCCAGCATCAGGGATAGGACCATCCCCTTGGCCAGCACGGCCACAGCCTCGACCACGGCCACGGCCTCGCCCTCTCCTCGCCAACATCGCGTCTACATGAAAGCAAAACTATATATAAGATGCAGGACATATCATGAACATAAACGCTAAACACGTAACATGCTATCACATAGCTACATAGGTTCATGCTAAACAACTCCACATACCGAGGAGAATCAACAAGAATGACTCGTCAATCCATATAACCAACTTAGATTCCCTATTAGAAATCACGTCAGCTAAACACGTTTCGAACTTGGCGCCCAAGTTTATTAATCCAAACGCCCAAAAGCAAGACTATCACTCCTAGGATTCCACCCCCATGGTCACATATACACATCTTTCACATATCTAACATGCTGACACGATCATGTTATTAAAGCATGTAGACACATGCAATCAAGCACACGCTATCAACCTCACACTGGATACAATCTCTTCTCACGGCTCATAGGTATTTGAACCCAGAGATCTGATACCAAGTTGTCACGCCCCAAACTCCGGGCCACGTGAAACATCTGAAAACAACCAACCACAACACCAGCCCAAGAATACACTCTCAAAATAAACCATACATGCATTGTATATAAATGCCAAATGGCAACATTACATGGCTCCAACGCCCAAAAAACATGACAAAACATATATATAACAAAACTAGCAAAAAGGAAGACTACACTCTTCCACCTCCTCCGGCACCTCCAGATCAACCAGCGCGATTGACACTTGAAGAATAACAAATCCCACACCGTGAGCCAAGGCTCAGCAGATTCTAAACAACACATACAGTATAAGCTAAATATGCTCGGTAAATGAAGTTCAATTTTTGACTCTCTTTCAAGCCATTAAAAACAGTTTGAAAATGGTTTAGATCATGACTCACCAGAGCCAATAAAACAAGTTTTCACATGCAATGGAAAAGCGAGGATAAAAACCATTTGTCGACTCCTCAGAGTCTTGAAAATGATTATAGTATTACGACTCCCGTAGGCCATTTATACAGTACTTCAACTCCCGTAGGCCGATAATACAATTTTAAGAAAAATTGATTTATCCGTCCCAATATCCAATATAAGCAATACATGTACACGTGCCTCATCAGGACCTCGTTTCAGCCTTCAGATATCTCACACACATCCACACCCATGCTTCATCAAGATCTCGTTTCAATCCGTCAGATATCGCACACACACACCCACATCACGCACGCAACCCATGCAAACATATCTTCACGGAGTTTCACCGTTGGACCGCAACCCCCGAATACACACACCAGCTTTTGCAGCCTACCTCATACACCCACACACGCACACGTGCATCATCAAGCAGGATTTACATCTACTAGATCACAGATTTATGTAATCCATTTTATACACATATGCCAACCTAAAACAAGATTTAAAGCATCTAACCATGTATCAACACGGCGTTCCACAAACCACGTTACATGCCTATAAAACTCTAGGTTTTAATGCATAAATCACAATACACATAACGATTTCACCTTATGTAATTCACTTACATATATTTCGTACATAAATAAGCAGTTATAAATATGCACATAACCATGTATAGCAATACATCACGACGCCACCCACTGAAACAAACCGACATCCACTCACGGGACAACCCACACGACCACCACTGGCCCAAACACTCCCAACACGGCCATCACAGACCCACAACGCTCACCCGCGCCAATACAAACCCAACAGCAAACCACGCACCTAATCGTGCGTCAACAAGCTGTATCTACTATGCACGTCCCCCACAAGGGCAACGCCTAAACACCCACCCGAGGCCACGACACGACCCCCAAAACCACCACACAGTCAACTGAACCCCCAAAAGGAATCCAAAGGTATTTGAATCAACTAATTCCCATAAATTAATCAGCTAAATACCAAAGAACACCAATTGGAAATTGAAAACCCAACCGAAACCATCGAAAACACACACCAGCATTTCAGTTGACCAAACCAAGCCCCCAGTCGACCAAAGATCACACTGGAATCTCACAAAACGCCAAAACACACAGTTCAGTCGATCGAACCACTCGCTTCAGCCGACCGAACCCAAGATCCAAACATCAGTCAATCGAACCCCATGGTTCAGTCGATTGAACCTCGGCAGAACCTGATTCCAAGCCATGTGTTTCTACATCCAAACTCCAAATCGAAGCCTCCAAACTCCGATCCAACCCCCGTGAACACCCACATGCCTAGGCCTAACACCGAGATCTCAAAAGAAACTCCCGACACCCGATTTCATCCACAGAAATCGCCAAAAATGATTTTTAAGACCGAAATCTAACTTCAAAATAAACGCAGATCTACAGCAATCTACCCGTTAAAAACACACATGTTTACCCATAGCACCCTCATATAGTAGTAGGGTCTAGAATCCTACCTCGGTGAGTTCAAAACTCGACACCTCAAACCACGTGCAAAACTGAGCTTCGTCGGAATTGAAATCTGACCGGATGGTTGTGTAGCCCACCGTGCCAAAAGTAAGGATCCGCTATTGGATCGTTAAAAACCGAACCCTGGGCTCTCGAGAACTTAGAGTGAAGGCAGAGAGAAAATGAAAAGCTTACTGGAGAAGTTTTGAAAAATATCATTATAAAAATATCTAATTCCTGATATTTATAGGTCTTCAAAATATCTTTTTTTTTTAAATTTTTGAAATTTGCACCTTAACACCCCACGGCCACCAAAACCTTCCCCACATGCATCTCTACCCTCCAACATGCATCAAAAGCATATAAAACATGCTGCAACGAAAACACATAGCACGCGTCGAAAAATGCCGAAAAAGAAAATGTGTCATGGTCTCACAACTCTACCCCCTTAAAGGAATTTTGCCCTCGAAATTCAACTCAAGGTCAAAGAGACCACCACATCGATCACAATCGACACAAGCACACGAGATGGCCAACCAAATCATTCCTAGGATATAGTCAAACAAGGTTAGGCATCCTAGACAATGACCAACTATCTCAAGGACTCGGGATCTACAACACTCCCAACCTCACATCCTCACCAACCGCTGCCTCAACACAGCACACCATCCACGGGATCCATAAGCAACCCTAAACAGATATAATGAAGAATCTGACTCGTAACCTGCATACTCAAAAATTACCTCTGCTCGCTGAAGGCATATCAGCATCCTCTGGCACAACCGGTGCCCTAGATGAACCACAACCTGTAAGAGAATACAGTCGGGGCAACACCACCCTGTCCAGTCCGCCATAACTCGGCGCTGTCTGCTGTTAGACCGACTAAACTGATGAGCTCCCACCTGCTATCCAGGAAGTCTATACTGCGGAAGGCTGCTGTCGACCGTGCACATATGAACCCACTGGTGCGTCCTCCCTACTCGGCTCACTACCTCTCTGGGGATAATTCCTACGAATATGTCTGGACTGTCCACACCCATAGCAAACTAGCAATTCTCTCCCCTACGGCTGCACTGGAACCAAACTCTGGGATGGTCTTGGCTGTTAACAATCCATCGCACGATGCCCCGGCTATCTGCATTGATAACAGGTCAACTCCCGCTGTTCTGGCCTCCCAGACGAAGCCACATATGGTGATGGTACTGAACACTGCTATGGTCCAGACGGATAAAAGGTAGAACAGAGGACTTCTGCCTCTTACTGGAGCATCCACCTATCTGTACCTTTGTTCCACCCTGTGATGTCCTGGCCTCCCTCGAAGCTTGAGTATCAGCCAAAGCATTCTCAACCCTCGCTGCCGCCTCCACCAGCAGTCTGAACACACGATATCCCATCACAGTCACTTGCTCCTTGATCGCTGGCCTCAAGCCCCACTCAAACCTCATCGAAAGCAACTCATCTGTGCACTCCACCTCTAGTGCAAATCGAGACAAGCTCGTAAACCTGGCCTCGTACTGCATGATGTCCATGGCCCCCTGGGTAAGAGAATAGAACTCCTCCCTGCATAAATCCCTCCTCGAAGCTGGGAAATATCTCTCCAGGAAGACTCATGTAAAAGCTGCCCATGTGGCCCCCACTATAGTCCTGGCATATCTCCACCACTGATGAGCATCACCTCTCAGTTGAAAGGTGGCAAAAGAAACTCGCAACTCATCCTCCACAATCTGCAATGTGTCCAGGATCCAAGTCGTCAACTCCAACCACTGTCGCCATAAGAGGATCAGGATCACCTGCAAAGGTATGCGGATCCAAACGCCGAAACTCCTGCATCGCTGTTGTAACCCTAACCTCAGGTATTGCCTCCCTCTCCCTAACAAGCTCACCGCTAGTAACCTACTGCTAGATAGAACCAACCAGCACACGCAACAGCTCCGTCGCGTCCATCGATCCCTGGAGAGCATTAGCATCCCCAGCATCAGGGATAAGAACATCCCCTTGGCAGCACGGCCACGGCCTCGCCCTCTCCTCGCCAACATCACGTCTACATGAAAGCAAAACTATACATAAGATACAGCACATATCATGAACATAAACGCTAAACACTTAGCATGCTATCACATAGCTACATAGGTTCATGCTAAATAACTCCACATACCGAGGAGAATCAACAAGAATGACTCGTCAATCCATAGAACCTACTTAGATTCCCTACTAGAATTCACGTCAGTTAAATGCGTTTCTAACTTGGCACCCAAGTTTGTTAATCCAAACGCCCAAAAGCAAGACTATCACTCCTAAGATTCAACCCCCATGCTCACATATACACATCTTTCACATATCTAACATGCTGACACGATCATGTTACTAAAGCGTGTAAACACATGCAATCAAGCACAGGCTATCAACATCACACGGGATATACCCTCTTGCCATGGCTCATAGGTGTTCGAACCCAGAGCTCTGATACCAAGTTGTCATGCCCTAAACTCTGGGCCACGTGAAACATCTAAAAATAACCAACCACAACACCACCCCAAGAATACACTCTCAAAATAAACCATACATGCATTGTATATAAATGCCAAACGGTAACATTATATGGCTCCAACACCCGAAAAACATGTCACAACATATATATAACAAAACTAGCAAAAAGGAAGACTGCACTCTTCCACCTCCTCCGGCACCTCCAGATCAACTAGCGCGATTGGCACCTGAAGAAAAATAAATCCCACACCGTGAGCCAAGGCTCAGTAGATTCTAAACAACACATACAGTATAAGCTAAACATACTCGGTAAACGAAGTGCAGTTTTCAACACTCTTTGAAGTCCTTAAAAACAGTATGAAAATGGTTTAGATCATGACTCACCAGAGCCAATAAAACAAGTTTTCACATGCAATGGGAAATCGAGGATAAAAACCATTTGTCGACTCATCAGAGCCTTGAAAACGATTCCAGTATTATAACTCCCGCAGGCTATTTATAAAGTACTTTGACTCCCGTAGGCCGACAATACAGTTTTAAGAAAAATTAGTTTATCCGTCCCAATATGCAATACAAGTAATACATGTACACGTGCCTCATTAGGACCTTGTTTCAGCCTTCAGATATCGCACACACACCCACACCCGTGCCTTATCTGGATCTCGTTTCAATCCGTCAGATATTGCACACACACACCCACACTACGCACGTAACCCATGCAACACATATCTTCACGAACTTTCACCGTAGGACTGCAGCCCCCGAATACACACACCGATTTTCGCAGCCTACCTCATACACCCACACACGTACACGTGCATCATCAACCAGGATTTACATCTACTGGATCACAAATTCTTCTAATCCATTTTATGCACATATGCCAACCTAAAACAGGATTTAAAACATATAACCATGTATCAACACGACGTTCCACAAACCACGTCACATACCTATAAAACTCCAGGTTTTAAAGCATAAACCACATTACACATAACGATTTCACCTTATGTAATTTACTTACATATATTCCGTACGTAAATAAGCAGTTATAAATATGCACATAAGCATATATATAAATACATCACGACGCCACCCACCGAAACAAACCGACATCCACTAATGGGACAACCCACATGACCACCACTGGCCCAAACACTCCCAACACGGCCATAACAGACCCAAGACACTCACCCGCGCCAACACAAACCCAACAGCAAACCACGCACCTAACCATGCATCAACAAGCCGTATCTGCCATGTATGTCACCCACCCGAGGCCACGACACGACCCCCGAAACCACCACACAACCAACCAAATCCCCAAAAGGAATTCAAAGGTATTTGAATCAATTAATTCCCATAAATTAATCAATTGAATACCAAAAAAACACCAATTGGAAACTAAAAACCCAACCAAAACCACCAAAAACACACCCCAGCACTTCAGTTGACTGAACCAAGCCCCGAGTCGACTGAAGACCACACTAGAATCTCACAAAATGCCAAAACACAGTTCAATCGATCGAACCCCTCGGTTCAGTCGACCAAACCCAAGATCCAAACTTCAGTCGACCGAACCCCATGGTTCAGTCGATCGTAGCTCAATGGAACCTGATTCCAAGCTACGGGTTTATACATCCAAACCCCAAACCGAAGCCTCCAAACTCCGATCCAACACCCGTGAACACCCACACGCCTAGGCCTAACACCGAGACCTCAAAAGAAACTCCCAACACCCAATTTCATCCACAAGAATTGTCGAAAATGAGTTTTAAGCCCAAAACCCAACTTGGAATCAAACGCAGATCTACAGCAATCTACCCGTTAAAAACACATATGTTTACCCATAGCACCCTTATACAGTAGTAGGGTCTAGAACCCTACCTCGGTGAGTTCATAACTCGACGTCTCGAACCACATATAAAATTGAGCTTTGCCAGAATTGAAATCTGACCAGATGGTTGCGTGGCCCACCGTGCCAAAAGCAAGGATCCACTGTTGGATCATTGAAAACAGAGCCTTGGGCCCCCATGAACTTAGAGAGAAGGCAAAGAGAAAACAGAACACTTACTGGAGAAGTTTTGAAAAATATCTTTATGAAAATATATAACTCCAGATATTTATAGGTCTCCAAATATATATATTTTTTTAATTTTTTAAATTCGCACCGTAACACCCCACGGCCCCGAGAACCTTCCTCGTATGCATCTCTACCCTCAAATATGCATCAAAAGCATATAAAACATGCTGTAATGAAAACACATAACGCGCGTAGAAAATGCCGAAAAAGAAAATGGGTCAAGGTCTCATACTTAGAATATTTTTGAAGTTTAGGTTCTTTAAAGGAGGTTCAAACCATAAATATGATTTTAAAGAAAAAGTCTCGTCAGTGATTCAGTAATGTTGAGTTATTAAGTAGAGTTCATGTGACCCGGGGTTCGGGGCGTGACAATTGAAGAGACGTTGGAAGTGATGCAATAGTAATTATGTCATCATTCTCCACTACAAGAATATATCTGTTGACAGAGCTGATGTTGAACTTAACCAACAAATTTTTTGATTCTATATTTTGGATACACATGTAATAATTAGATATGGCATTAGTTTTTTTGCAATTAATGTGAGTTTTCAATATTTAAGATTTGGTTAATAGGGTGTACCATTACTGAAGTGTATGAGCAACTGCTAACTCTGGGTTCAAAATAAAGGGGCTTATTGGTTTTGTTGAAAGTGAAAGCCCTATATAGGATATGTAATTGGTTAAAGCAATGTAATTAAGCAATAATAATAAGCAATGTGTTTTTTTTTGCTTAGATATAAAATCAAAAAAAATATATACGAATTAAGAAAATATATAAGAACAGCAATAAATTTCTGAAGGAAAACCATACCATTGTAACTTTCATAGTTGAAGAGGCAACAATCTTAGATCTAAAGAGTAAAATTTTTTGTAAATGAAAATGATTAACAATTGTCTCTCTCTTACCACTATATGGTGTTACTTTGACACGAATAGTAATAATAACTGGAAAGGAACCGCTTAACATCGTTAACTTTGACCCTTCATTTTGAATGAAATAGTCCAAGAGAGTTTGGAGCATTGGTTTTGACCTGTTAAAGAAAAATGAAGTTGTTATATGATTGGTGTGAATAAGATATATAATGAATGTATTTAGAAAATATTTAGTTCTTACTTTTCATTCATAACAACAAGGACTAATTATAATATAATCATCCACCCAGTTTGCTTATATAAATATCTCATTAAAAGTTTCAAGTGTCATGAGAACATGTCAATTACAGAAGGACTAATTATAACATAATCTTCTTCAAACCCATTAAACTAACTAAATTCCAAGACTTTAGTTAAAGTCATCTATTTCACGTAATTAACTTAGAGAACAGTCCAAATTGGTTGATCCTCAATTCAAATGTTATATACAACATTGATTAGGTCTCAAACCCTTATTTGACTTAGCTCCCAAACACTCCTAATTTTCCAATAAAACCTAACTATGAATTATACGAAGTCATTCTCATGTTTACAAGTTTTGTCACAAATACAACTCTTCGTATACTAATTTACAAGTCATATATTTTAAACCACTTATAAAGCGTTTAACATTCTTCGCAGATTTTATTAAACCAATACCACCTGAACCATAATTTATATTCAAAATCCACTATCCATGTAAGTCAGGAATCTAACCTTAACGTCATTAATTAGCAAGTCACTAAATTCGAACTTTCCCTTGGTTATTCAAGTTTCATAAATTTGGATCCTCACAAATTCCGACGTAGAATTTTAGTATGAGACCCGGACCCGTCTCTTTTTGAGACTTATGTATATATTTCTATGATGTATGATTTACTCATTTTGATGCATGTTTAAGTTTATCTGAGCATGCCGAGTTGGTTCCTGGGGTTGTAGGGAGTTTCCGTGCAAATTTCAAAAATTTAAAAAAAAAAGATATTTTGGAAGCTTATAAATATCTGGAGTTAGATATTTTCAAAAGATATTTCCAAAACTTAACTCCTAAGTTTCTTTAAATTTTCTCTCTGCCTTCTCTCTAACTTCTCGGGGGCCCGGGGCTTGGTTTTTGACAAACCAACTGCTGATCCTTAGTATCGGCATTGTGGCCTACGCTTTCATCCGGATGAAATTCTATTTCGACGAAGCTCAGTTTTGCATTTGGATCGAGGCATCGAGTTTTTAACTCACCGAGGTAGGATCCTAGACTGTATAACTGTTATAGGATATTACATGTAATCCTACAAGTTTCTACCATTTAAAAACGCATGAAAATGTGATTTATGTTTTAAATCCAGTTTTGGGTTAAACTCATTTTTCGGCGTTTCGATTGGATGAAATCGGGAGTTTGATGTTTCTTTCAAGGTTTTATGAAAGCCTTAAGCTTGGGTATGCTCTTAGGTATCGAAACGGGTGTTTTTAAAGCTTGGTTTGAGGATTGGAGATCAAAACTGTAGCTTAAAAACGTTTTCTGGGTGAGTTCAGTCGATTGACCATATGGGTCCAGTCGACTGGATCATCTTTTGGTGGGTTCATTCGACTGAACTTGGGAGGTCAGTCGACTAAAGTTTCTTCCTTTTTGGTTCTCTTTTTCCAGAGAGGTTTTCAGTCGACTGGGGGCTTGGGCCAGTCGACTAGGGTCCTATGTTGGGGCTTTGGTGTTGTTTCAAATGTTTTTGACTTCCCTTAGGTGATTTTAAAGCGATGGAGGTTTGTAAACGAGTTATTTGGTGAGAAGAAAACGTGTTTTATTGGAGGTTTGGAGCTAGCCGTTGGGGTTGAGTCTCAACTTCTAAAACGTTTTGATGAAAATATGTTTTTACACATTTTGTTTGATCTCCATGGTTCATGGATTGGATCCCTAATATAAACGTGTTGTATATTTGTTTTGTGGGTTAGTTTTGGAATGTTTATCCATAGATGTACCATGAAAGTGGGTTTGTTGAGTTAGGCTTCCATTGCTCCTCGGTGCAAGTCCGAAAATGTGCGCAGTGTAGGTACTCAGTTCCTTCAAGTTAGTCCCCGTAAATTGAGTCATGTGGGTGCTTAGTTCCCTCGGGCTCAGGTCCTGTAAATTAAGTATTTGTCGGTTACCTATGTTATTGGCATCGTTGCCGTGACTCCGTATAGAACTTGTCATTACTTATTGTACCTTGCGCGGTTATAGAGTAATGGACAAGAGTTTATAGTTATTACCTTTGTCGGTGTGGCAAAGTCGGTACATAGGATTACATTCTTATCTTGTCTCCTCAGCTGCGTGTTCCGAGTCGAGAATGTTGTGTTTTACTGCTTTTCCTTAACTGTGGCATGATATCTGTCAGGATTACATGCATGGTTTCATGGATGGAAAACTTGTGGTTTTGAGAGAAAAACCTATTTAGCTTTTGTGGTCGAGTTAGCTCCCATCATATGATTGCATGACCTGTATTACAGTTTTACTGTCTATGTTCTATTGGGCATCGGCTCACGGTGTGGAAGTTTTGCTGTAAAATCTTTTTCAGGTGAGCACGTGGAGTTGACCTAGTTGCACAGGTGATAGAAGACTTGCTGTTGTTTCCCTTTTGGACATATGTACTTTTACATGTGATGCCTGTGAAGGCTGGTTTTGTAAGCCTTTTGGCGATATGCTTGCCCATGTATGAGAATGTATGTTTATTGTTTATGAGAGTTGAACTTGGGAAATCTTTTATCTAAATGTTATATTTTGATTTCTAACTATAAAACCTAATTTTTTTTTAAATAGGTGTTTTGGCGGGTTTTCGCGTGACCCTGGTGTTTGGGGTGTGACAACTTGGTATTAGAGCTCTGGGTTCGAATACCTATGAGCCATGGAAAAGAGGGTATATCACCTTGTGAGGATGTATGTGTGCTTGATTGCAATGTTACAGCGTTTTCCTAATATCAGCATGATAGCTTGTGGTGTATATGTGTGTATGGAGGTTTGACCTTAGGATTGATTAGTCTTGCCATCGGGCATCTGGATTAACAAACATGGGACCCATGTTAGAGACGCGTTTTGCGGATGTGATTTCTAACTAGGAATCTGTGTAGGTTGTCTAGAGTGACGAGTCCTTCTTGTTGGTTCTCCTCATAATGTGAGATGTGATGACATGATCTAAGTGGCTATGTGTTAGCATATTTATGTGTATTATGTCTTTTACGTAAACAATAACATGTTGTATGGATGCTTATCCTGTTATGTTGCTTTCGTATAGAGTTATGTCCACGCGGGGAGGATGAGGCCGAGGTCGAGGCCGTGGTTCTGGCCGAAGGGACATTCCAGTCCCAGATGTTGGGGATGCTAATGCACCCCACGGACCTATTGGCGAGGAGGATATGTTGCGTGAGATGATCAGCTCCATCCCGCAATTGGCTGAGGCCGCTCGGGGCAGGGAGAGTATACCTGAATCGAGGGCGACAGTCACAATGCGTTCGTTCCGCCGTTTGGACCCTCCTACCTTTTCTGGGGATCCCAACCCCATGGTAGCCACTGAAAGGCTAAAGCTGATCAACAGGATCCTGGATACACTTCAGATTGAGGAAGATGATCTGAGGGTTACTTTTGTTGCCTTCCAGTTGAGGGGGAGTGCGCATATGTGGTGGAAGTTCACCAGGACTACTGTTACTGGAACTTGGGAGGTATTCACGAAAGTATTTCTTGAGATATACTTTCCAGCGATACTGAGGGATCGCTACAGAGAGGATTTCCTATTTCTTACTCAGCGAAAAATGTCAGTAGTGGAGTATGAGGCTGAGTTCACTAGCCTATCTCGGTTTGCACTGGAGATCGTATCTATTGATGAGTTTCGTGCTATGCGGTTCGAGAGGGGTTTGAGGCCCGCTATCAGAGATAGGGTGGCAGCATTCCAGATGAAGGTCTTCACAGAGCTAGTACAGATGACCATGAAAGTGGAGGACACTCTAAATGAGACGCGCCGAGACATGGACAACAGGGGTCAACAAAGAGGGGAACGTACATAAGGACAGGGGCGCAGGGATAACAAGCGCCAACAAACATTTGGTCCGCGTTCGCATCCAGTGGGGTCGTATCCTCCACAATTTTCTGCATCTTCGCCTCCCGTAGCTGCAACGGGAAGGTTAGAGCAGTGGAGGGAGTCTGTTTTCTTTAGATGTCAGCGGCCAGGACACCATGTAGCAGAGTGCCGTAGTCCCATGCCTGTTCAGGCATAGTCTCAGTCGCTGGCTCAGGGAAGAGGGCCAGCGGTTTGTTTTGAGTGTGGCCAGTCAAGGCACATCCGCAGGGATTGTCCCGGACGTGGGAGCACAGCTGGAGCTTCTATTACTCCATCTTCTCAGGGACGTCAGCCATCCAGATTTGCAGAAGGGGGCACTTCAGTGCAGTCAGGCAGACAGTCTACAGTTTCGGGCTACAGTACACAGGCCAGAGGTTATGTTCTAGTAGATCTTCATTCATCCAGAGCACTGGTTGTGCCCGATGCTGTTGCTGCCACCTCCATGATCAGAGGTATTCTTCTAGTCTTTAGGTCATGGGCTAATGTTCTTATCAACACCGGAGCATCTGCCTTGTGGCTAGAAATGGACTGGTTGGGTAGTACCTTGAGTGTGGAGACCCCAGTTAGTGGGAGTGTGATGTTGAGTCTGGTCTGTAGATCCTATGTGTTGGAGGTCACTGATCGTTGTTTAAAGTTTGACTTCATCATTCTAGACATGACCACTTTTGATGTCATCCAAGGGATGGATTGGCTGACCACCTATTGTGCCTTTATCAATTGCAATCAACGGAGGGTGATGATTTGTACACTAGCAGGAGATTATTTTTGTTTTGTTGGTGACCAGGATGAGGGCTTGTTGTCTATGCTCGGTGTTGTGCAAAACCAGGGTAACCTGGGTTCCCTCCTTGCAGCTCTCCTGTTAGATGAGGAGGTTGGGGTTCGAGGCGTGTTACCACCTGTGGTTTGTGACTATCCTGATGTTTTTCTTGATGATCTGTTTGAGTTGCCACTGAGCCGTGAGGTAGAGTTCTCTATTGAGTTGATTTTAGGGGCTAATCCCATATCTATGCCATCTTATCTATTTGCACCCGCTGAGCTGCGTGAGCTCAAGGTATAGCTTCATGTGCTATTGGATTGGGGTTTCATACGCCAAAGTAATTCACCATGGGGAGCTCCTGTTCTCTTTGCCAAGAGAAGGATCGATCCTTACGTTTGTGCATCGATTATCGGAAGCTGAATCAGGTAACAGTGAAGAATCTATTTGAGATCAGGATACCACCAGTTGAGGATTAGGGACGAGGATATAATGAAGATCGCTTTTCAGACTCGCTATGGTCACTATGAGTTTTTGGTTATGTCGTTCGGTGTGACGAATGGTCCTGCTACGTTCATGGGTTTGATGAATCGAATCTTTCATCCTTATCTAGATAGTTTTGTGGTGGTGTTTGTGGATGATATTCTCATCTACTCACCCACTAGAGAGGCTCACGAGGATCACTTGAGTATTATTCTACAGAATTTGACAGAGCATCGCTTGTATGCGAAGTTCGAGAAGTGTGAGTTTTGGATGTTTGAGGTGAGGTTTCTTGGACACATGGTGTCGACAAACGGGGTAGCTGTAGATTCGTCAAAGAAAGATGCTGTGACTGATTGGGTGCGACAGAAGAATGTCTTTGAAATCCGTAATTTTTTGGGTTTAGCAGGCTACTACCGACGGTTCGTGAAGGCCTTTGTGAGACTTACAGCGCCGATGACGCGTTTGACGTGGAAGGGAGTTATTTTGTGTAGAGCGTGTCCTGTGAGTCAGCATTCCAAGAGCTGAAGACGAGGTTGACTAGCACACCAGTGTTGATTATCCCAGAGTGAGGCTTGGGATATACAGTGTATTGTGATGCCTCACACGACGGTCTTGGCTATGTTTTGATGTAGGAAGGGAAGGTTATAGCTTATGGTTCTTGGAAGCTAAAGATCCATGAGAAGAACTACCCGACGCATGATCTGGAGTTGCCTGTCGTGGTCTTTGGCTTGAAGACATGGCGTCACTATCTTTATGGTGACCACTTTGAGGTTTTATCCGATCACAAGAGCTTAAAATAATTGTTTTCGCAGAAGGACCTAAGCTTGCGCCAGCGACGATGGATGGAGTTGTTGGAGGATTATGATTTTGACTTAGAGTACCATCCAAGAAAGGTCAACGTTGTAGCTAACACTCTCAGCAGGAGATCTCATGGCTCGTTAGCTTCTGTGGCGATACGGGAATGGGACATGCTTAGAGAGGTCGGTGAGCTTGATCTGTGTCTTGGGGATACAATGACGGAGGCCACCTTGTTTTCGGTAGTTTCACGACCAGCATTGATTGCACGAGTGTTAGAGGTCCAGTAGATGGACTAGGAAGCTCAGATAATATGAGATCGTGTTGCTAGTGGAGAGGATACAGCAGGCGGGGTTGTGGGTTCAGAATAGAGTCTGAGATTGGTCGGGAGGTTGTTCGTGCCAGAGTTATGCCGAGATGATCTACTACATGAGTGTCGTCATTCTCGCCTTGTAGTGCATCCTGGAGGCACGAAGATGTACCATGATTTGCGTCGCCAGTTCTACTGGACAGGAATAAAGAAGGATGTGCTTCAGTTTATTTCTTGGTGCCTTGCCAGTCAGCAAGTAAAGTTGGAGCTCCAAAAATTGAGAGGATTGTTACAGTTGTTACCAGTATCTGAGTGGAAGTGGGAGAACGTCACGATGGACTTTGTGTCAGGGCTTCTTCGCTCACCTAGGGGACACAACGCCATTTGGGATGTGGTTGATAGGTTGACGAAGTCTGCACACTTTCTCCCCATCCGCATGAAAGATTTGGTGGACCGACTGAGTCGTTTGTATGTTAGAGAGATAGTCCGCTTGCATGGAGTGCCAGTGTCAATTGTTTCTGACTGAGACCCGTGCTTCACATCGCGCTTTTGGCAGATTCTTTAGGAGGCTTTGGGGACGAACTTGATGTTCAGTACAACTTTTTACCCCCAGACCGATGGCCAGTCTGAGAGGACTATACAGATTCTAGAGGACATGTTGAGGGCCTGGGTCCTTGATTTCAGAGGTTCTTGGGAGGATCATCTACCGTTAGTAGAGTTTGCATACAACAACAACTATCAGTTAAGTATTGGGATGGCACCGTATGAGGCTCTTTGTGGTAGACCGTATAAGTCACCAGTATGTTGGACAGATGTGGGAGAGACCACAGTTTTGGGACTCGACTTGGTGCGGGAGATGACGGAGAAGATCGTAGTGATTCGCCAGCGTCTTCAGACTGCTCAGAGCCATCAGAATAGTTATGCAGATCAGAGGAGAAGACCTTTGGAGTTTGCGGTAGAGGATCACGTGTTCCTGAAGGTGTCACCTCGTAGAGGTTTGATGAGGTATGGTCATAGCGGGAAGCTATCACTGCGCTTCATTGGGCCTTTTGAGAATCTTGACAGGCTTGGGGAGGTTACATATCGTTTGGCTTTGCGACCTCAATTAGTATCTGTGCACAATGTGTTTCACGTTTCTATGCTTCGGAGGTATGAGCCTGATCATTCACATTTGTTAGATTGGGCCGAGCTACGGGTTGAT
This sequence comes from Heliamphora ciliata, assembly GCA_032360265.1. NCBI lineage: Eukaryota > Viridiplantae > Streptophyta > Magnoliopsida > Ericales > Sarraceniaceae > Heliamphora > Heliamphora ciliata. The sequence goes on from JAUMHN010093771.1 coordinate 21,888, forward strand.
GAAGATGCCACTAATGAGGAGCGTTCGGTGAAAATTCTTGATACAAAGGAGCAAGTGTTGCGAGGCAGAACCGTTGCTTATGTCAAGGCCCTATGGCTTCATCACGGGATTGTAGAAGCTACATGGGAGCTGGAGTCAGGGATGCGTGCGAGATACCCGGAGCTTTTTCCTTTGTGACCTTGTAGTAAATTTCGGGGGTAAAATTCCTTAAGGGGGGAGAGTTGTGAGACCCGGACCCATCTCATTTTGAGACTTATATATATATATATATATATTTGTACGATGTATGATTTAATCATTTTGATGCATGTTTAAGTTTATTTGAGCATGTGGGGTTGGTTTCCGGGGTTGTAGGGAGTTGCGTGCGAATTTTGAAAATTTAAAAAATAAAAGAAATTTTGGAGGCCTATAAATATCTAGAGTTAGATATTTTCAAAACTTAACTCCTAAGTTTTCTCCAATTTTCTCTCTGCCTTCTCTCTAATTGTTCGGGGGGCCCGGGGCTTGATTTATGACAAACCAACTGCTGATCCTTAGTATCGTCATCGTGGTCTACGCTTTCATCCAGACATAATTCTATCCCGACAAAGCTCAGTTTTACACGTGGATCGAGGTGTCGAGTTTTTAACTCACCGAGGTTGGATCCTAAACTATATAACTGTTAGAGGGTACTACATGTAATCCTACGTGTTTCTACCATTTAAAAACACATGAAAAGGTGATTTATGTTTCAAATTTGGTTTTGGGTTAAAATCATTTTTTATCTTTTCGGTTGGATGAAATCGAGAGTTGGATGTTTCGTTCGAGGTTTTATGATAGCCTTGAGCTCGGGTATGCTCTTAGGTATCAAAACAGGTGTTTTTAAAACTTGGCTTGAGGATTGGAGATCAAAATTGTAGCTTAAAAACATTTTCTAGGTGAGTTCAGTCGACTGACCCTATGAGTCCAGTCGACTGGATCATCTTTTAGTGGGTTCAATCGACTGGACTTTGGAGGATAGTCGACTGAAGTTTTTTCTGTTTTGGTTCTCTTTTTTCAGACAATTTTTTAGTCGACTGGGGGCTTGGGCCAGCTGACTAGGGTCCTGTGTTGGGGCTTTGGTGTTGTTTCAAATGGTTTTGACTTCCCTCTGGTGATTTTAAAGTGATGGATTGGTGAGATCTTGCTTTTCAGATGTGTGAACTTCCATGGTTTCAAAGGAGGTTTGAAAATAGGTTATTTGGTGAAAAGAAAATGTGTTTTATTGGAGGTTTGGAGCTAGCCATTGGGGTTGAGTCTCAACTTCTAAAACGTTTTGATGAAAGTATGTTTTTACATGTTTTGTTTGATCTCCATGGTTCATGGATTGGATCCCTAAAATATACATGTGTTATCTATTTGTTTTGTGGGTTTGTTTTGGAATGTTTATCCATAGATGTACCGTGACAGTGGGTTTGTTGAGTTGGGCTTCTATTGCTCCTCGGTGCAAGTTCAAAAATGTGGGCAGCGTAGGTACTCAATTCCTTCGGGTTAGTCCCCGTAAATTGAGTCGTTTGGGTTCTTAGTTCCCTCGGGCTCAGGTCCCGTAAATTAAGTATTTGTCGGTTGTCTCTGTTAATGGCGTCGTTGTCGTGACTTCGTATATAACTTGTCATTACTTATTGGACCCTGCGCAGCTGTAGAGTAATGGACAAGAGTCTATAGTTGTTACCTTTGTCGGTGTGGCAGAGTCGGTACATAGGATTACATTCTTATCTTGTCTCCTTGGCTGCGTGTTCCGAGTCGAGAATGCTGTGTTTTACTGCTTTCCCTTAAGTGTGGCATGATATCTGTCAGGATTATATGCATGGTTTCAAGGATGGAAAACTTGTGGTTTTGAGAGAAAAACCTGTTTTGCTTTTGTGGTCGAGTTAGATCCCACCATATGATTGCATGAACTGTATTACAGTTTTACTGTCTATGTTCTATTGGGCTGTGGCTCACGGTGTGGAATTTTTGCTGTAAAACCTTTTTCTGGTGAGCACATGGAGTTGACCTAGTTGCAGAGGTGATGGAACACTTGTTGTAGTTTTCCCTTTTGGACATATGTACTTTTACATGTGATGCCTGTGAAGGCTGGTTTTGTAGGCCTTCTGGCGATATGCTTACCCATGAATGAGAATGCATGTTTATTGCTTATGAGAGTTGAACTTGGAAAATCTTTTATCCAAATGTTGTATTTTGATTTCTAACAATAAAACCTATTTTTTTAAATGGGTGTTTTGGCGGGCTTTCGCGTGATCCTAATGTTTGGGGTGTGACAACTTGGTATTAGAGCTCTGGGTTCGAATACCTATGAGCCATGGAAAAGAGGGTACATCACCTTGTGAGGATATATATGTGTGCTTGATTGCAGTGTTACAATGTTTTCCTAACATCAGCATGATAGCTTGTGGTGTATACGTGTGTATAGAGGTTAGACCTTAGGATTGATTAGTCTTTCCTTCGGGCTTCTGGATTAACAAAATTGGGACCCATATTAGAGACGTGTTTTGCGAACGTGATTTCTAACTAGGAATCTGAGTAGGTTGTCCAGAGTGACGAGTCCTTCTTGTTGGTTCTCCTCGTTATGTGAGATGTGATGACATGATCTAAGTGGTTATGTGTTAGCATGCTTATGTGTATTATGTCTTTTACGTAAGCAATAAAATGTTGTGTGGATGCTTATCCTGTTATGTTGCTTTCGTATAGAGTTATGCCCACGCGGGGAGGACAAGCCCGAGGTCAAGGCCGTGGCTGTGGTTCTGGCCGAAGGGACGTTCTAGTCCCAGATGTTGGGGATGCTAATGCACCCAACGGACCAGTTAGCGATGGAGATCTGTTGCCTGAGATGGTCGGCTCCATCCGGCTACTGGCTAAGGTCTCTAGGGGCAGGGAGAGTATACCTGAACAGAGGGCGACAGTCGCAATGCGCGAGTTCTGCCGTTTGGATCCTCCTACCTTTTTTGGGGATCCCAACCCCATGGTAGCCACTGAATGGCTAGAGCTGATCACCAGGATCCTACATATGCTTCAGATTCAGGAAGATGATCTGAGGGTTACTTTTGCTACCTTCCAACTAAGGGCTAGTGCGCATACGTGGTGGAAGTTCACCAGGACTACTGTTACTGGCACTTGGGAGGCATTCACGAAGGTATTTCTGAAGAAATACTTTCCAACGACACTGAGGGATCGCTACAGAGAGGATTTCCTATTTCTGACTCAGCAGACGATGTCAGTAGTGGAGTATGAGGCTGAGTTCACTAGCCTATCTCAATTTGCACTGGAGATCGTACCTACTGATGAGTTTCGTGCGAAGCAGTTTGAGAGGGGTTTGAGGCCCACTATCAGAGATAGGGTGGCGGCATTCCAGATGCAGGTCTTCACAGAGCTAGTACAGATGGCCATGAAAGTGGAGGACACTCTGAATGAGACGCGCCGAGATAGGGAAAACAGGGGTCATCAAGGAGGGGAACGCACACAAGGATAGGGGCACAGGAAGAACAAGCGCCAATGGACATCTGGTCCGCGTTCGCATCCAGTGGGGTCGTATCCTCCACAGTCTTCTGCATCTTTGCCTCCCGTAGCTTCAATGGGAAGGTCGGAGCAGAGGAAGGAGTCTATTTGGTTTAGATGTCAGCGACTATGACACCGTGTAGCAGAGTGCCGTAGTCCCATGCCTGTTCAAGCACAGTAGCAGTCGCAGGCTCTGGGAAGAGTGCTAGTGGTTTGTTTTGAGTGTGGCCAGTCAGGGCACATCCGCAGGGATTTCCCCGGACGAGGGAGCACAGCTAGAGCTTTTGTTACTCGATCTGCTTAGGGATGTCAGCTATCCAGATTTGCAGAAGAGAGCACTTCAGTGTAGTAGGCAGACAGTCTACAGTTCAGGGACACAGTGCACCAGTTAGAGGTTATGTTCTAGCAGATCCTTGTTCATCTAGAGCACCGATTGTGCCCGATGCTGCTGCTGCCACCTCCATGATAAGAGGTACTCTTTTAGTCTTTAGATCATGGGCCAGTGTTCTTATGAACATCGGAGCATCACATTCGTTTATATCATCTACTTTTGCATCTGCCTTAGGCTGAAAATAGACTGGTTGGGTAGTACCTTGAGTGTGGAGACCCCAGTCAGTGGGAGTGTGACGTTGAGTCTTGTCTCTAGATCCTGTGTGTTGGAGGTCTCCGGTCATTGTTTAGAGTTTGACTTCATCATTCTAGACATGACCACGTTTGATGTCATCCTATGGATGGATTGGCTGACCACCTATCGTGCCTTTATCGATTGCAATCGACGGAGGGTGACGATTTGTACACTAGCGAGAGATTGTTTTTGTTTTGTTGGTCACTGGAATGAGAGCTTGGTGTCTATGCCAGGTGTTGTTCGAAACCAGGGCAACCTAGGTTCCCTCTTTGCACTCTCATGTTGGATGAGGAGGTTGGGGCTCGAGGCAAGTTACCTCCGGTGGTTTGTGACTATCCTGATGTTTTTCCTGATGATCTGTTTGAGTTGCCACCGAGCCGTGAGGTAGAGTTCTCTATTATGTTGATTCCAGGGGCTGCTCCCATATCTATGCCATCTTATCGGTTTGCACCCGCTGAGCTGTGCGAGCTTGAGGTACAGTTTTAGGAGCTACTGGATAGGGGTTTCATACGCTCGAGTACTTCACCGTGGGGAGCTCCTGCTCTCTTTTCCAAGAAGAAGGATGGATCCTTACATTTGTGCATCGATTACCAGAAGCTGAATCAGGTAACAGTGAAGAATCGATTTGAGATCAGGATACCACCAGTTGAGGATTAGGGACGAGGACATAGCAAAGACTGCTTTTTGGACTCGCTATGGTCACTATGAGTTTTTGGTTATGCCGTTCGGTCTGACAAATACTCCTTCTATGTTCATGGGTTTGATGAATCGGATCTTCTATCCTTATCTAGACAGTTTTTTGGTGGTGTTTGTGGATGATATTCTCATCTACTCACCCACTAGAGGATCACCTGAGTATTGTTCTACAGACTTTGAGAGAGCATCGCTTGTATGCAAAGTTCACGAAGTGCAAGTTTTAGATGTCTGAGGTGAGGTTTCTTGGACACGTAGTGTCGACAGACGGGGTAACTGTAGATTCGTCGAAGACAGATGCTATGACCAATTGGGAGCGACCGAAGAATGTCTTTAGATCTGTTATTTTTTGGGTTTAGCAGGCTACTACCGATGGTTCATAAAGGACTTTGCGAGACTTACAGTGCCAATGACGCGTTTGACGCGAAAGGGAGTTGTGTTTGTGTGGAGCGAGTCTTGTGAGTCAGCATTCCAGGAGCTGAAGACGAGGTTGACTAGGACACCAGTGTTGATTATCACTGAGCGAGGCTTGGGATATACAGTGTATTATGAGGCCTCACACGACGGTCTTGGCTGTGTTTTGATGCAGGAGGGAGAGGTTGTAGTTTATGGTTATTGGAAGCTGAAGATCCATGAGAAGAACTACCCGACGCACATTTTGGAGTTGGCTGCCATGTTCTTTGCCTTGAAGACATGGCGTCATTATCTTTATGGTGAGCACTTCGAGGTTTTCTCTGATCACAAGAGCTTAAAATACTTGTTTTCACAGAAGCACCTGAACTTGCGTCAGCGACGTTGGATGGAGTTGTTGGAGGATTATGATTTTGACTTGGAGTACCATCCAGAAAAGACCAACGTTGTAGCTAACACTCTCAGCAGGAGATCTCATGGCTCGTTAGCTTCTGTGGTTTTACGAGAGTGGGACATGCTTAGAGAGGTCGTGGAGTTTGATCTGTGTCTTGGGGATACAATGACGGAGGCCACCTTATTTTCAGTAGTTTCACGACCAGCATTGATTGCACGAGTGTTAGAGGTCTAGCAGACAGACTAGGAAGCTCAGATGATACGAGATCGTGTTGCTAGTGAAGAGGATACAGCAGGCGGGGTTGTGGGTTCAAACCAGAGTCTGAGATTGGCCGGGAGGTTGTTCGTCCCAGAGTTATGCCGAGCTGATCTACTACATGAGTGTCATCATTCTCGCCTTGTAGTGCATCCTAGAGGCACAAAGATGTACCATGATTTGCGTCGCCAGTTCTATTGGACAGGAATGATGAAGGATGTGCTTCAGTTTGTTTCTCAGTGCCATACCTGTAAGCAGGTAAAGACGGAGCACCAGAAACTAAGAGGATTGTTGCAGTCGTTACCAGTATCTGAGTGGAAGTGGGAGAACGTCACGATGGACTTTGTTTCAGGACTTCCTCTCTCACCTAGGGGACACAACGCCATTTGGGTTGTGGTTGATAGGTTCACGAAGTCTGCACACTTTCTCCCCATCCGCGTGAAGGATTCGGTGGACCGACTGAATCATTTGTACGTTAGAGAGATAGTCCACTTGCATGGAGTGCCAGTGTCTATTGTTTCTGACCCAGACCTGCGCTTCACATCGCCCTTTTGGCAGTGTCTTTAGGAGGCTTTGGGGACGAACTTGATGTTTAGTACAGCTTTTCACCCCCAGATAGATGGCCAGTCTGAGAGGACTATACAGATTCTGGAGGACATGTTGAGGGTGTGTGTCCTTGATTTCAGAGATTCTTGGGAGAATCATCTACCATTAGTAGAGTTTGCATACAACAACAGTTATCAGTCCAGTATTGGGATGGCACCGTATGAGGCTCTGTATGGTAGACCGTGTAGGTCACCAGTATGTTGGATAGATATGGGAGAGACCATAGTTTTGGGACCCAACTTGGTGCGGGAAACGACGGAGAAGATCGTAGTGATTCGCCAGCGTCTTTAGACAACTCAGAGCCGTCAGAAGAGTGATGCAGATAAGAGGAGAAGACCTTTGGAGTTTGTAGTGGGGGATCATGTGTTCTTGAAGGTGTCACCTCGTAGAGGTTTGATGAGATTTGGTCTTAGCAGGAAGCTATCACCGAACTTCATTGGGCCTTTTGAGATTCTTGACATGGTTGGGGAGGTTGCATATCATTTGGCTTTGCCACCTCAGTTAGCATCTGTGCACAACGTGTTTCATGTTTCTATGCTTCGGAGGTACGAGCCTGATCCTTCACATATGTTAGATTGGGCCGAGTTGCGGGTTGATGAAGATGCCATTTATGAGGAGTGTCCGGTGAAAATTCATGATACAAAGGAGCAAGTGTTGCGAGGCAGAACCATTGCTTATGTCAAGGTCCTATGGCTTCATCACTGGGTTAAAGAAGCTACATGGGAGCTGGAGTCGGGGATGCGTGCGAGATACCCGAAGCATTTTTCTTTGTGACCTTGTAGTAAATTTTGGGGGCAAAATTTCTTAAGGGGGCAGAGTTTTGAGACCCAGACCCGTATCTTTTTCGAACTTATATATATATTTCTATGATGTATGATTTACTCGTTTTAATAAATGTTTAATTTATCTGAGCATACGATGTTGGTTCCTGGGGTTGTAGGGAGTTGCGTGTGAATTTTGAAAATTCAAAAAATAAAAGATATTTTGGAGATCTATAAATATCTGAAGTTAGATATTTTCAAAACTTAACTCCTAAGTTTTCTCCAATTTTTTCTCTGTCATCTCTCTAATTTCTCGGGGGCCCGGGGCTTGATTTTTGACAAATCAACTACTAATCCTTAGTTTCGGCATTGTGGTCTACGCTTTCAATCGGATGGAATTCTATTCCGACGAAGCTCGATTTTGTACGTGGATCATGACGTCGAGTCTTCAACTCACCGAGGTAGGATCCCAGACTGTTTAACTGTTAGACGGTACTGCATGTTATCCTACGTGTTTCTAACATTTAAAAATGCATGAAAAGGTGATTTATGTTTCAAGTCCGATTTTGGGTTAAAATCATTTTTTGGCGTTTTGGTTGGATGAAATCGGGAGTTGGATGTTTCTTTCGAGGTTTTATGATAGCCTTGAGCTCGGGTATGCTCTTAGGTATCAAAACGGGTGTTTTTGAAGCTTGGTTTGAGGATTGGAGATCAAAACCGTAGTTTAAAAACGTTTTCTGGGTGAGTTCAGTCGATTGACCCTTTGGGTCCAGTCGACTGGATCATCTTTTGGTGGATTCAGTCGATTGGATTTGGGGAGGTCAGTCGACTGAAGTTTCTCTTGTTTTGGTTCTCTTTTTTCAGAGAGTTTTACAGTCGATTGGGGGCTTGGGCCAGTCGACTGGGGTCCTGCGTTGGGGCTTTGGTGTTGTTTCAAATGGTTTTGACTTCCCTCAGGTGATTTTAAAGCGATGGATTGGTGAGATATCGCTTTTTGGATGCGTGAACAACGATGGTTTCAAAGGAGGCTTGAAAACGGGTTGTTTGGTGGGAAGAAAACGTGTTTTATTGGAGGTTTAGAGCTAGCTGTTGGGGTTTAGTCTCAACTTCTAAAACGTTTTGGTGAAAATAAGTTTTTGCATGTTTTGTTTGATCTCCATGGTTCATGGATTGGATCCCTAATATATACATGTGTTATATATTTGTTTTGTGGGTTTGTTTTGGAATGTTTATCCATAGATGTACTGTGACAGTGGATTTGTTGAGTTGGGCTTCCATTGCTGCTCAGTGCAAGTCCAAAAACATGCGCAGCGTAGGTACTCAGTTACTTCGGGTTAGTCCCCGTAAATTGAGTCATGCGGGTGCTTAGTTCCCTCGGGCTTAGGTCCCGTAAATTAAGTATTTTTCAGTTGCCTCCGTTAATGGCGTCGTTGTTGTGAATCCGTATAGAACTTGTCATTACTTATTGGACCCTGCGCGGCTGTAGAGTAATGGACAAGAGTCTATAGTTGTTAACTTTGTCGGTGTGGTAGAGTCGGTACATAGGATTACATTCTTATCTTGGCTCCTCGGCTGCGTGTTTCGATTCGAGAATGCTGTGTTTTACTGCTTTCCCTTAACTGTGGCGTGATATCTGTCAGGATTATATGCATGGTTTCAAGGATGAAAAACTTGTGATTTTGAGAGAAAAATCTGTTTGGCTTTTGTGGTCGAGTTAGATCCCACCATATTATTGCATGACCTGTATTACAGTTTTACTATCTATGTTCTATTGGGCTTTGGCTCACGGTGTTGAATTTTTGCTGTAAAACTTTTTTCAGGTGAGCACGTGGAGTTGACCTAGTTGCAGAGGTGATGGAAGACTTGCTGTAGTTTTTCCTTTTGGACATATGTACTTTTACATGTGATGCCTATGAAGGCTAGTTTTGTACGCCTTTTGGCGATATGCTTACCCATATATGAGAATGCATGTTTATTGTTTATGAGAGTTGAACTTGGGAAATCTTTTATCCAAATGTTGTATTTTGATTTCCAAATATAAAACATATATATTTTTTTAAATGGGTGTTTTGGCGGGTTTTTGCGTGACCCTGGTGTTTGGGGCATGACATTTAGTATCCTTAAGAATTAATCCAATTCGGTGAATCATTAAAATGCTTAAACCCTACCATTTATTTGAATCAATGTTCTAGCATTTTAGCCCATTCAACTTTTTGGATTAGTGTATTCATATTAAAATTCACTAAGTTAACTTTCCAATCCAACCCAAGAATCTCAATTTTCTCATGGTATTATAGTTCATATCTCTTTGATTATTATCCTATTCTCCCTCAATTTACTAAATTAAGTTATGAATTAATCTCCTGTACCATATTAGAAATGGGATTATCCCATCCCTCACCACATATTATGGTGTATACATACAAAATCCACGAAATAGAAAGTTACAAATTCAAACTTTAACACTCAAATTTTCAGGTTATAAAGCTTAATCAACTACTTAAATGTTCCAATTTTGTCATATTCAACAATTACCATGAATCCAACTCCACAATTTCTAGATTAACTAGGGTTTCAATAAATCTCTAAAGAAACCTAGGGTTTCATATGATTATCCGTCAACACAAATCAGAGAAAAACATCAGTTGTAGTCAAAATCCTACCTCATTGAGCTAAAAAGTTACAGATTTTGCGCCAATTTGAAAACCCTAGGTTTCGGCCACCACCGCCACAAGCTTCGCCACTCGTCGCCAGCTACACCGCCAGCCAACCCCACGACTGCGCCGAGCTGCCATCATCTATGTCCTTCCCCTCCATACACACTGTGGCGGCGTCGATCACCACCTGCTCCATCGCCTCCCGGAACTGCGCCGCCATACTACACGCCACAAACCCGCCGTAGCTCAGCCCCACCATGTGCATTCTCTGAACCCCGAACGCCTCCACCGTCCTCATCATGCACCGAGTCTGGAATGCCTCCGATCGGTTCGAAAGGGTGATGGAGGAGCTGCTGAAGAAGACGAGGTCGGGGACGAAGATGTTGAATTTGGAGCAGAGAGGGGAAATGAACTCGTTTCACTACCACATTGCGTTGGCGCCAATGCCGTGGATGAGGAGGAGGGAGGGTTTGGTGGGGTTTTGGGTCTTGGGTAACCAACAGTGGATGACGATGTCATCTCTGAGATCGGTGGCAGCAGATTTAAGGCCGGCGTTGGCGAATAAGATGGAGAAGAAGAGAAAAGGCTCGTGCGTAGTGGTGGTTGTGTTCAGAACTTGCTTTTATTTTTTTTATTTCCTCTTTTCTCAAAGCTTCTAGAAATTTTCACCCTCTGACATATTATAATTATAATAATACACTTAGTACATTAATCTTTCGTCTTAATTTAAATTAATTCAAAATAAATAAATCTCAATTTTCTAATTTAGCTTGATTTATCACAATATTATACTCTAGGATTTCAACACATGCCAAATATCGTATCAATTATTAAAAAATTATTTTAATAAATTTAATTATGTTTAAATAATTAGTAACAACGTACTAGGTCTCCATATACCTTATAACGATATTCTCATATCAACAAAGCAATTGACCGGTTCTTCAAAGAGAGAATAGTAATCAGCCGACGGTGCAAGTGAAAAGAAAAAATTATTTGCAAGTGCAAGCTTGAGGGGAGAGGCAGATACAACTCTAATGGTAAAAAGCAAGAAGAGATTAGAGAGGAAGCGAAGCTAGGACTAACTATGTCACGCCCCAAAATCTGGGGTCACGTGAAAAATTTTCACCTATGAGCCGAAGACTAATAGAAATAGATAATAAGCTGTAAAGCAGGAAAATATGCAACCATATGAGTGGGAGTTAAACTCAACCACAACCCAAAAAGATTTTTCATCCAAAACCCTCAAGTTTTCCCCATCAGACTACATAAGTCTCCCAAAACGGTTTCATTAACATAAAATCCTATTTTCATCATTGAAACCATGTGATGCAAATATTGCAAATAACCAACCATAGTTAAGAAAAAACAGTAATCAAAATCATCTTGCCCTCACGGAATGTACCATCGTGATAAAGAAGAAGAATATGATCCTATGTACCGACTCTGTCACACAGACAAAGGTAATAACTATAGACTCCTGTCCATTACCCTAGTCCTGAATCACTTGAGGCCTGCTAGGTAATGACAAGTTCTATACGGAGAACCACGATGAACAACTTAATTTATGGGTGACAACCCAAGGGAACTAAGCACCCAACCGCCTCAATTTACAGGGACTAACCCGAAGGACCTGAGTACCTACGCTGCGCACGTTTTTGGACTTACACCGAGGGCAACTCGTGCCAAATACACGTCATCCCGGTACATCTAGATATTCTTCTAAAAACCAAACTGCAACATCAACTACAAAACCTTTCCGCAAATATACATTATACATGTATATAGATCCATCCATCAACATGGAGATCAACAAAACATTTTAAAAATATTTTTCCCAAAAGAAGTTATACAACGCATGTATAAGTAAGAGATCCAATCAATGAAACCAAGGAGATTAAACAAAAACATATAAAAACATATTTTATTAAACATTTTAAAAATTGAGACTCAACCCCAAGGGTTAGCTCCAAACCTCTAAATACACGTTTTATAAAACCTCCATTTTCAAAACCACCTTTTTGAAAATCACGGATAACAACACATCCGAATTATGTAATAAACCAAGAAAAAAGAGTAAAAGCATACTTTTTATCCGAACAAACATGGTTTAAACATAAAATATATCTTTCACACTCTAGGACCCCAAGGGCTCATAGAACTCACCCCGAACTCGAAACCCATCTTCTCACATAAAGGAAGAAAATGGTCAACACCAATAGAAAATGTGTCGACACAAATAGCGGAGGTGTCGACACAAACCACAACAGAATACTCAACACCAACAAATGGAAATTGTGTCGACACAAACAGAAAATGTGTCGACACAAAAGAACAGAGAGTTCAACGTAATCTACTGGAGCGTACTCAGCACCCCAGAAGGAAATTGTGTTGACCCTAATAGAAAAAGGGGTCGACACAAACCCCAAAAATTTCTAAATTTCAGAATAAGCTACAGGCGATGGTGAAATTCAAACCCAAGCTACGAAAACAACTTCTCAACTCCAAATTAAACCAGCCAAACACCTCTTTTTCAACCCATGGATATACACAAACCAAAAACAACAAAGATACACCGAAAGGAAAGCCTCAAACCCCTTTTCCTCCAACTGAAACGCTGAAAAACAATTTAAAAACCAAAAACCAGATCTATCAAATATAAATCACTTTTTCATGCGTTTAACACTGTAGAAATGTATAAGATTACATATAACTCCCTTATACAGTGGTAGAATCTAGAATCCTAACTCGTTGGTCAAAAATCCGACGTCTCGATCTACGTGAAAATTCAAGCTTCGGCGAAATCAAATTTCGTCTGGATGGATGCGTAGACCATGAAGCCAATAGTAAGGATTCGCTACTCGATCGCCAAAAACAAATCTGGCCCTAAGAAAATCTAGAGAGAAGGCAGAGGTTTTTTTTTAGAGAAAGAAACTTGACCACTACGCTTTCCAAAAGAAAATATCTCCACCAAAATATCTAAGGCTAGAGATTTATAGGCCTCCAAAATATGTTTTTTTTTTTTGAATTTTTAAAATTCGCATAGAAACTCCCTACAACCCCGGGAAGCAACCCCGCATGCTCAGATTAACCAAAACAGGCTTCGAAACACAAAAGCATATTAAAGCAAAAATGTTAAAAAGGCGTCAAAACACCTAACATGCATATATATCAAAATCAAACGGTACAGGGTCTCACAACTCTCCCACCCTCAAGGAATTTTGCCCCCGAAATTCACTACAAGGTCACGAGGTGAACAACTCCGGGTATCTCGCACGAACCCCAGACTCAAGCTCCCAAGTCGCTTCCTCAACCCCATGATGAAGCCATTGAACTTTGACATAGGCAATCGTTCTTCCCTGCAACACCTGTTCCTTCCTATCCAGAATCTTCACGGGACGCTCCTCATACGTCACATCCTCATCAACTCGTAACTCAATCCAATCTAACACATGAGATGGATCTGACTCATACCTCCGAAGCATAGAATGGTGAAAAACGTTGTGCACAGATGCTAATTGAGGCGGCAAAGCCAGACGGTATGCTACCACCCCAATCCTTTCCAGGATCTCAAATGATCCGATAAAACGTGGTGATAGCTTCCCGCTACGACCGAATCTCATCAACCCTCGGCGAGACGAGACCTTCAAAAACACATGATCCCCTAGAACAAACTCTAACGGTCTCCTCCTCTGATCAGCATAACACTTTTGGAGGCTCTGAGCTGTCACCAATCGCTGACGAATCACTGTAATCACCTTTATCGTTTCCCGCACTAGATCGGGTCCCAAAATAGCGGTCTCTCCCACCTCTGTCCAACACACAGGTGATCTACATGGTCTACCACACAAAGCCTCATACGGTGCCATCCAAATACTGGACTGATAGTTGTTGTTGTATGCAAACTCTGCCAATGATAGATGATCCTCCCAAGAACCCCAAAAATCAAGCACTCAGGCTCTCAGCATGTCCTCCAAAATCTAAATGGTCCTCTCAGATGACCATCGGTCTGAGGATGAAAAGCTATACTAAAAGTCAAGCTCAACCCCAAGGCCACCTGAAGACTCTGCCAAAAGCGCGATGTAAAGCGCGAATCTTGATCAGAAACAATAGTCACAGGTACTCCGTGTAATCGAACTATCTCCTGAACATACAACCTACCCAATCTGTCCACTGAGTCTCTTACTCGAATGGGAAGAAAATGTGCTGACTTCGTCAGCCTCTCGACCACAACCCAAACCGCATCATGTCCCTTCGGCGAGCATGGAAATCTTGATACAAAATCCATAGTGACATTCTCCCACTTCCACTTAGATACAGGCAATGGCTGCAGCAATCCTACTGGTCTTTGGTGTTTTACCTTCACTTGCTAACAAGTAAAGCAACGAGAAACGAATCGGATCACATCCCTCTTCATCCCCGTCCACCAGAACTGACGGCGTAGATCGTGATACATCTTTGTGCCCCCCGGATACACTGCAAGACGTGAGTGATGAAACTCATGTAGCACCTCAGCACGGCAAGACTCTGGCACGAACAGACACGTTGTCAACCTCAAACTCTAATCTGAACCCACCGTCCATCCTGCTGTATCTGACCCATTGGTGATGCGGTCCCGTATCATCTTAGCCTCCTGATCGGTCGTCTTGGCCTCCAACACATGTGTAACTAGTGCCGGCTGTGAAGCAACTGAATATAAGGTCGCACCTCCCTCTGTCTCCCGAAGACACAGATCAAACTCCCCAACATCCCCAAGCATGTCCCACTCTCGTTTAGCCACAGAAGCTAACGAGTTATGAGATCTCCTACTGAGTGCATCAGCTGCGACGTTTGCCTTACCCATAAGGTACTGCAAATCGAAGTCGTAGTCTTCCAACAACTCCATCCATTGTCGTTGGCAATGATTCAAGTCCTTCTGTGAAAATAAGTACTTTAGGCTCTTGTGATCAGAGAAAACCTCGAAACGCTCACCATAGAGATAGTGACGCCATGTCTTCAAGGCAAAGTCCACGGCTGCCAACTCCAGATCATGTGTCGGGTAGTTCCTCTCATGCATCTTCAACTGTTGGGATCCATAAGCTACAACCCTGCCTTCCTGCATCAGAATGCAACCCAAACCCTCATATGAAGCGTCGCAGTACACTGTATAACCCAAACCTCACTCGGGAATAATCAGCATTGGTGCACTGGTCAATCTCCTCTTCAGCTCCTAGAAAGCTGACTCACAGGACTTGCTCAACACAAACGTGATTCCCTTCCGCGTCAAACGCGTCATCGGTGCCGCAAGCCTAGAGAACTCTTTCACGAACCATCAATAATAACCTGCTAGACCCAAAAAACTATGGATCTCAAAAACATTCTTCGGTCGCTGCCAATCCATCACTGCATTAGTCTTTGTTGAGTCCACTGGTACCCCATCCTTTGACACCACGTGTCCAAGAAATCACACCTCCGTCATCCAAAACTCACACTTCTCGAACTTTGCATACAAGCGATGTTCTCTCAAAAGTTGTAAAACAACATGCAGATGCTCCTCGTGCATCTCCCTCGGGGATGAATAAACAAGAATGTCATCCACGAACACAACCACAAAACTGTCTAAATAAGGGTGGAAGATACGATTCATCAGACCCATAAATGTAGCAGGCGCGTTCGTCAAACCGAACGGCATAACCAGAAACTCGTAGTGACCATAGAGAGTCCAAAAAGCACTATTCGCTATGTCTTCATTCCTAATCCTCAGTTGGTGATACCCTGACCTCAAGTCAATCTTCGAAAAGCAGCGCGATCCCCTTACCTGATCAAATAGGTCATCAATCCTAGGCATAGGATACTTATTTTTCACCGTTACCTAGTTCAACTTCCTATAGTCTATACACAATCTCAACGAACCATCCTTCTTCTTCGCGAACAAAGCTGGAGCTCCCCACGGTGACGTACTTGGCCGTACAAACCCCTTGTCTAGCAACTCCTACAACTACACCTTGAGTTCTCTCAACTCAGCCAGTGCAAAATGGTACGATGGCATAGAGATAGGAGCAATTCAAGGAACAAGATCAATGGGGAACTCCACATCTCGACTCGCTGGCAACTTAAACAAATCGTCAGGAAAGACGTCCAGATAATCGCACACCACATGGGGTAACACCACTCGAATCCCAACTGGTTCATCCAATCTGAGAGCAAAAAAAAGGGAACCCAAATCTCCTCGAACCCGAGTGACGCCGGGCATAGACATCACGCCCTCATCTCGATCACCCACAAAATAAAAGCAGTCACCCTCTAGCGTAAAGATCGACACTCTCCGTCGCTCATAATCTATATAGGCACGGTAGGTAGTCAACCAGTACATCCCTAGGATGACATCAAACGCGGTCATAACTAGATTAACAAAGTTAAACTCTAAATAACGACCGGCGACTTCCAGCACATAGGAACTACAAACAAGGCTCAGCGTCACACTCCCACTAACTGAGGTCTCCACACATAAGGTACTAGCCAACCAGTCCATTTCCAACCCCAATGCAGACACAAATGCAGAGGATATAAACGAATGTGATGCTCCTGTGTCGATGAGGACATTGGCCCATGATCTAAAGACTAGAAGAGTACCTCTGATCATGGCTGGTGTAACAGCAGCATCAGACGCCACTGGTGCTTTGGAAGCACTACGATCAGCAAGAACATAAGCCTTGGCCTGTGGCAGTCTGGTCTACCCACCATAACATTGAGTAGACAGCTGCCTCACCGACTGGGCTGAAGTACCTCTTTTCGTAAACCTCGATGTCTGCGCCTTAGACTGCTACGGAGCCTGTCACCTCTGTACAGATGAAGCAGTAGATGCTCCTGTCGCACCTTGAACATTTCCCTCCCTGGGACAGACTCAGCGGATATACCCAGGCTAACCACATCCAAAATAGATAGGTGGATCTCTCACCTGTGACTGAACGGGCACTGAACTCTGAGTCTGGCCCTTCTGCGGGCACTTAACTGAACGACGTCCCGGCTGTCCACATCGATAAAAAATCAACCCTCTCTGCTCTGGCCTCCCTATTGAGGCCACTGAAAGTGTAGGTGTGGACGACTGCGGCTGAGACGATCCGGAAAGACGAGAACTAGGTCCAGACGATCTCTGGTGCTTGTTCCTGCGCCTTTGGAACTGTGCATCTCCACTACGCTGCTGACTCTCGCTCTCTCTAATCTTACGGCTATCTGCCAACGAGTTCTTGACCCGGATAGCTGCTTCGACCAGCTTGATGTACACCTCCACATCCAGAGCTGCAACTCTATGCTTAATAGCAGGTCGAAGTCCCCTCTCAAACCTCCGAGTACGCAACTCCTTTGTAGATACCATCTCTGGTGCGAACTTCGATAAATTCGCGAACTTAGCCTCATACTGGACCACAGACAGGTTCCCCTGAACAAGAGGGAGGAACTCCCCTCGGTAAGTATCCCTCGAAGATCTCGGGAAATACTTCTCCAAGAAGACTCTCGTGAAAGCAGCCCATGTGTCATCCACAGTGGTCTTGGCGAACTTCCACCACTCTCTAGCATCTTCCCATAGTTGGAACACCGCCAACTTTACACACAGAGCATCCTCCTCAATATCCAGAGTATTGAAGATCGTCGTGGTCACTTCTAACCACTCAGTAGCCGTCTTTGGGTCCGGTTCCCCAGAAAAGGTCGTGGATCCAACCGCCGAAACTCTCTCATAGCTACAGAAGACCTTGGCTCAGGAACCTGCACACTAGCCCTGGTCGCTTCTACCATAGCTCTCATAATGGCCAACATCTCCTGGACGACGTCAGCACCGCCCACTTGTTCCTATGGGGCATGAACGTCTCCCTCCTCTGAAACCTAAACAGAAGCACGACCTCGGCCATGACCTCTGCCACGGCTTCGGCCACGACCCCGTCCTCACACTCCCCGCACGGACATAATTCTATACAAAGTAGAATAACAGGATAAGCTTTCCTATAGCTTGTTACTACGTACATAAACACATAATCATGCTATCATGTAGCCACGTAAGATTATGCAACACATCTCACATACTGAGAAGAACTAACAAGACAGACACGTCAATTTGGATAACATATTCAGATATATTAGAATACACATCGGCCAAACGCGCTTCTAGCTTGGGTTCCAAATATATTTAACCAAATGCCCGAAAGCTAGATTAGTCGATCCTAAGATTCAACCTCCATACACACGTATAAACAACGATCATGCTCAGAAAGCTATTAACATGTTCTAAACCAATGCTTAAACACATGCAAGCAAGCATATACAATCAACCTCACCAGGTGATAAACCCTCTTCCTATGGCTCTTAGGATTCTGAACCCCAGAGCTCTGATACCAAGTTGTCACGTCCCAAAACCCAGGGTCACGTGAAAATCCACCAAATACCAATTTTATATGAAAATATAGATTTTCATACAAATCCGCCAGTTGAAACAAATGAAATACCCAACAAAAGTGTATCTCTTGTAAATATAAAAGGCATACAGTTTCAACATGCATACAATATATCGCCTTACGACGTACGAAACCTGCCTGCTAGGTAATGACAAATTATGTACGGAGAACCATGACGAACCACTTAATTTACGGGCGACAACCCGAGGGAACTAAACACCTAACTGCCTCAATTTACGGGGACTAACCCGAAGGACCTGAGTACCTACGCTGCGCACGTTTTCAAATTTACACCGAGGGCAACTCGTGCCAAATACACGTCATCTCGATACATCTAGATAATCTTTTAAAAACCGAACTATAACATCAACTACAAAATATTTTTGGAAATATACATTATACATGTATATAGATCCATCCATCAACATGGAGATCAACAAAATATTTTTAAAATATTTTCTCCTAAAGCAGTTATACAACGCATGTATAAGTAAGAGATCCAATCCATGAAGTCATGGAGATCAAATCAAAACATGTAAAAACATATTTTATTAAACGTTTTAGAAATTGTGACTCAACCCCAAGGGTTAGCTCCAAACCTCCAAATACACGTTTTATAAAACCTCCATTTCCAAAATCACCTTTTTGAAAACCACAGATAACAACACATCTGAAATATGTAATAAATCAAGAAAAAAGCGTAAAAACATGCTTTTTATCCAAACAAACATGGTTTAAACATAAAATATATCTTTCACATTCTAGGACCCCACGGGCTCATAGAACTCACCCCGAACTCAAAACCCATCTTCTCACACAAAGGAAGAAAAAGGTCAACACCAATAGAAAATGTGTCAACAAAGACAGCGGAGGTGTCGACACAAATAGCGGAGGTGTGGACACAAACAGAAAATGTATCAACACAAATAACAGAGGTATCGACACAAATAGAAAAAGTGTTGACACAAACCACAACAGAATACTCAACACCAACAGAAGGAAATTGTGTCGGCACAAACAGAAAATGTGTCGACACCAACAACAAATTGTGTCGACACAAACAGAAAATGTGTCAACACAAAAGAATAGATAGTTCAACGTAAGCTACTGGAACGTACTCAGCATCCCGGAAGGAAATTGTGTCGACCCTAATCGAAAAAGGTGTCGACACAAAACCCAAAAATTTCTAAATTTCAGAATAAGCTACAGGTGATGGTGAAAATCAAACCCAAGGTACGAAAACAACTTCTCAACTCCAAATTAAACCAGCCAAACACCTCTTTTTCAATCCATGGACATACACAAACCCAAAACAATAAAGATACACCGAAAGGAAAGCCTCAAACCCTTTTTTCTCCAACCGAAACGCCAAAAAATGATTTTAAAATCAAAAACCAGATCTGTCAAATATAAATTACTTTTTCATGCGTTTAACACGGTAGAAATGAATAAGATTACATATAACTCCCTTATACAATAGTAGAATCTAGAATCCTACATCGTTGGGTCAAAAACCCAACATCTCGATTTACGTGAAAATTCGAGCTTCAACGAAATCAAATTTCGTCTGGAAGGATGCGTAGACCATGAAGCCAATAGCAAGGATCTACTACCCGATCGCCAAAAACAAAGCTTGGTCCTCAAGAAAATCTAGATAGAAGGCAGAGGTTTTTGTTTGGAGGAAGAAACTTAACCACTATGCTTTCCAAAAGAAAATATCTCTACCAAAATATCTAAGGCTAAATATTTATAGGTCTCCAAAATATCTTTTTTTTTTAATTTTCGAAATCAGCACAAAAACTCTCTACAACCCTAGGAGGCAACCCCGTATGCTCAAATTAACCCAAACAGGCATCAAAACACATAAAAGTATATTAAAGCAAAACTGCTAAAGAGGAGTCAAAACACCTAACATGCATATATATCAAAATCAAACGGTACAGGATCTCACAAACTACAACTGTTAGCTTTGATTGACGAATGAGCAAATCGACGAGACCTTTTTTAAGTCTCATTTTTCTTGGAATCGAGAGATTTGATATTAGGATTTTACTCGTTTATTCACTGACCTATTTTGAGTCTTATTTTTTTTTATAATAAATGAAATTAAAAATTTTAAAAGTATCTCAATCTTTTAGTAAGTTCGATAAAAAAAAATCATACTATCATAGCTAATTTGATAGACCAAGATAAAAAAAAATTGCTTATATTTTTTAGTCACATTTTTTGTAAAAATTGAAATCTTTTTAGATTTTCAAATGTGATCTTTAAGCATTATTATAATAGTGAACATCATTATATAAAGGAGTGAAGGAAAAATTAATGGTCAAAGAAAGTAGAGAGACAATCTTAGTTCTTTTAAAAATAAGGAAACAAATGCATATAATCTCAATTAATTTTGAGATCAAGAATCTTATTAATATTTCTTATCACGTTTTTATAAAAATTGGTATCTCTTAATTTATTTAAGTGTAATATTAAAGAATTATATGAGTTAAATAAATTATAAACGAATATATGAGTTTTAAACTGATTCAATCTAAAGTAATATAGTAATAAATTTGAATTGCCCGAGAATTATGGAATTATTATTGTAGGTTGGTCTAGTAATTAGGGGGTGTTCATTCAGTTACCTATGATACTAGAACCAATAGATCAAAAATGAGTATGTATTGCAGGTGTTGAACGATCTACTCTACACAGGCATGGGCTTATAAGGTTAAGGTTCATAAACCTTCTCTTTAATTTACCAATAAGGTCTTGTTCGGTCACTTTTCTGGGCTTTAACTTTATAAAAATTATATCTTTTAAAATATTTTATTTTAAATTTTATTTTTATATTTTTACCATCTAACTTAAATTTAAAATTATAAGTATAAATATACTATAATTTAAAAAGTATAAGTGTATATAAATATAAATTTTCAAAATTAAAAATTATATTTCTAAAAATATACTTCTAATTTTAATTTGTCTATACTTACATGAGCAAGATGAGAGCAGTTGAATATCGTTTGTTTGTTAACAATAAATTAGGTAATTTTATTATAAAACTTTTTAACGATGAAATTAATTTTCGTCGCCTCAATAAAAATGATGACGGGAACTTAAGATGTTTCCTGCTAATTTTTATTTATGTCATTAGCGATGAAAATATGGGGTCGTTAAAAACATAATGCAATTTATGACGAAAAAGTATTTTGCTCGCCACAAGTCTTCTAGTTAGCAATGAAATAAGGCCATTAGCGACGAAAATATTGGCCTCGCTGAAAACTATACACAATTTACGACGAAAAAATATTTTTTTCTCCAAAACTCTTCTACTTAGCGACAAAATATGAATTTCTTCACCTTTAACATACCTTTAACTACGAAATGTATTTTTGTCGCTTGATTTCGTCGCTAAATACCCTGATTCTTGTAGTCCATGCTGAATGTAGGCGGTTAGTGTCTATTCCCATATGCCAAACTGCCCGAAAAATTTAAGACGTCGAAAATGAAAAAGTTTGATGGCACCAGAGATCCCCAGATTCATCTAAGAATGTACGTTGGAACTCTTTCCCCCATGGGGATTGACGATCAGCTCAAGACCCAATTGTTTCACCGATCACTTTCTAGGGCAGCACAAATGTGGTTTCTCTCTTTAGAGGTGGCTAAGACTAGAACTTGGAAAGATATAGCCACTCATTTCATCAGTTAATACAGCTATAACGTCTAGCTGGACGTCACCACCAGAGAGTTGAAAATAACTCGTCAAGAAAATCGGGAATCATTTGTTAACTTTTTAACCCGGTGGAGAGGCAAGGCAACCAAGATGACGAACCGGCCTACTGAGAAAGAACAAGTGAGAATCGTGGTGAAAAACCTGTAGTCCCCTCTGAAGCGTTACCTTATCACACAGTCGCTCTCTACTTTTGAACAGCTATTTAACGATGGGGTGCAGATTGTGGATGCCATTCAGTCTGGAGATATTGAGAAATCCGAGGGCAGTCAAAAACTAAGAAGGACCTTCCTTGCTAACACCCAAAATTGGTCTGCTACTGTAAACCTCATTTCTCGTCGAACGAGTTTAACCTTTTGAACCCTTTATCCTCTGCCCAATAATCAAACAGTACCCAACAGTCAAACAACAGTCAACAGTCTTAACAAAGGCCAAGGATAGTCTTCACTCCCCTCAACATTTCATTATCCACAGCCCTAAATTGACTTATCGGGAAAGGGCTTATAAAGCTATTGGACCCCATGCCCATACCTGATCCCCTACTGTTGCGATATAATGCTTCTCATTATTGCACCTACCACCATGGTCACAGGCATTTGATTGATAATTGTATGAGGCTCTGACATGAGATCTAAGATCTCATCGATAACAAAGTAATCCCTCCACCATCTGCTACTCGAAAGCCAAATGTCACGACTAATCCTCTACCAAACCATGCCAAGCAAGCTGGGGTAAACTACATGTCTCTAGGACAATCAGAAGATCCAAGCCAATATATCTGTTCAGCGCATCTACCACGCTCGCATGTTCCAGTTATCGAGGATTAGGCAGCCTGTTCACTAATTATGGATGGAAACGACTGGAATATGATGGAGGAATTGAATGATGATGCTTGGGAAGGGTATCAGATGGTCATCCAAGTTAATCAACAAGAAGAATAGAAACGTAATGAAGAGAATGATTGGCCGTTGGACTACCCGACATGGCCATATGGATTTGGCCATGTGCTCGACGAAATTACTCTTCCTCAACTTTTTGGGGAGGAGATATATGTTGATGACATGCAATCCTATTAGTTAGTGAGGGTTATGCTGATATTAGATGGGGCTGAATGGACCGACTTCTGGACTGCTCGAGAACAGTAGGTGGGTTTTATTATAGAGGACATCTAGGAAGAGGTTGACAATACGTGGGCCATTGAGGATGATGAGGAAAGAAGAGGAAGAGCAATGATCACTGACTTGAATGATCTATGGGCATTTGAAATCCCTCTGTATGTAGATGAAGTAAGATAGACTGATAGTGCAATGCTGAGATTGTGGGATCCCGAGGAAGGCGTAGAACATCTAACTAGGAGTGGGCGGCATTTCAAGCCGGCTCAGCTTGAAAAAGGGCAATCAAGCAGGAAGGGAAAAGAGAAGGAACAAGAAGAAGAGTACGATGCTGTACTGAAGCAGCTAAAGAAGACACAGGCTAACATTAGCATATGGGACTTGCTGATGGCTTCACATCGGCAACGGTAAGCTGTGTTGAAAGTTCTGAACAAAGCCAATGTGTTGATAGATGCGACCCATGAACAGTTGATTAGATTAATACTACTAGCTGTAGAGACAAAATGAATTTCTTTTTCGCAGAAAGATTTACCATTAGAAGGGAAAAATCACAATAAGCCTCTGCACATTACAGTCAAGTGCTTAGAAAAATGTGTCCCGATAATGCTTATCGACAACGGTTCAGCCTTAAACGCTTGCCCACTCAGAATTGTAGTTTGTCTAGGGATGAGGCCAAACCAATTTGTGCCCTACAACCAAGGAGTCCAGGCCTACGATAACACGAGGAGGGATGTGTTGGGACTGGTATCATTCGCAGTATTAATTGGGCCTTTGGAGACGTTAGTTGAATTCCATGTACTGGACGTGCTAGCCTCCTTTAATCTGTTGTTGGGCAGGTCTTGGCTGCACGACCCAAACATCTAAGAAGTACCATCTACTCTCCATCAAAAGCTAAAATTGATAAAGAATGAGGCAATGCTGATCATCCACGGTGAAGATAGTAATCAACCCACGAGAGGAGAGGGCTCGACTCTCTTGGAGGTTCAGCATGGGGAGGAGGATGTGACGTTAAGTCAGTTCTAATTCAATGAAACTCAGGTTATGCAGATGCTGTTAAAGGAGGAGGAAAATTACATCAACGCGCGAGCGGTTACAATGATGCAAAAAATGTCTTACTTCCCAGGAATGAGGTTGGGTCGCAAACAACAAGGTATTTCGGAACCTATCCAAGTATTACCAACTTCACGCCATTTCGGTCTTGGGTACAAACCGACAAAGGAAGATTTAGAAAGGCCTAAAAGAGGATGGAAGGCCAAGCATTCAGAAATGCTCAACGAGTACTTTGTTAAAGAAGGAGAAGATTTCCTGTACTGTAGCTTCCCAGAGCCATGGATCGATGAAGAAACCAACCAGAAGTTGCTAGGGCTAAAAATCTTCTTTGGCCATCAATTATCTAATACGGAAGAAGTTGAAATAATGGAAGGAGAAGAGGAAGGAAAGAAGATCCAAGAGGAGGATTGGGCGGACAAGCTTGATGGTGTCGACATGGGAGTGTTGTTCAACGAAAAGATGGCTCAGCTGCACATAACTGACCAAGACTGCTTCATGATGGGTTTCAGCGCACCAGCCAACTGCATCAAACTCATTGTAGATGCGGCTGTAAAAGAAGTGAAGAATTGGACCTTCGAGTTTGGTAATGTGCATGTTGTCTGTTCTGAGTCTGAGTTTGAGTCTGAGTCTGAGTCTGAGTCTGAGTCTGTGATTGAGAGCATGTCTGTTTGTGCACCTTCCCTGTTTATGCTTTTGAGTTTGTAATTTCGTCTTCTTTTAATGAAATGAACAAGATTTTTGGTTACTCTACTTTATTTGATTTATTTCATACGCTTTCCAATGATTTTGAATTCAACGGGAATATCCCCGAAGAAATAAAACTTTTAATAAAAAGTGAAGAAGAAATGTGCGCCTAACCAATAATTGAAGAAACTTTGTCAATAAATCTAGGTAATGAGACTAACCCACAAAATGTACAAATTAGTTCTTCTTTATCCTTAATTGAACATGAACAATTAATAACTTTACTAAAAGAATTCAAAGATGTATTTGCATGGTCTTACGAGGATATGCCTGGAATTGATCCCGACATTATCCAACACCATATCCCCTTGTACCATGATGCTAAACCGATCAAACAAAAGTTGAGACAGATCTGGCCAGAATGGGCTCTGAAGATTAAAGAAGAAGTTGCCAAACAAATTAATGTTGGATTCCTAATGGTAACCGAGTATCCAAAATGGGTAGCCAATATCATGTCGGTGCAAAAGAAGGTCGGTCGTATCTGAGTCTGCGTAGATTTTTGAGATCTCAATAAGGTTAACCTAAAGGATGACTTTCCACTGCCATACATCGATGTTTTGGTAGAATGTACGACAGGGCATGCCTTGTTATCATTCATGGATCGCTTCTCCGGGTATAATATGATTCTGATGGATCCCAAGGACAGAGAAAAGACAACGTTCACTAAACCTTGGGGCACTTATTGCTATCATGTGATGCCGTTTAGTTTGAAGAATACAGGGGCAACCTATCAGAGGGCTGCTACTACTTTACTACATGACATGATACATAAGGAGGTTGAAGTGTATGTGGACGATATGATAATAAAATCCAAGGATTGGGATGGCCACATCGCAGCGCTACGAAAGTTCTTTGAAATGATTCAAAAATACAAGATGCGACTCAACCTATAGAAGTGTGCCTTCGGGGTTACCGCTGGAACGATGCTTGGGTTTATAATCACTTAATGAGGCATTGAAGTCAATCATTCAAAGATTAAAGCAATCTTGGAAATGCCTCCTCCAAGGACCAAGCGAGAAGTCAGGGGCTTCCTAGGAAAAATACAGTTCATCAGTCGATTCATTATGAAATTAACAACTACCTGCGAGCCGCTCTTTCATTTGCTTAAGAAAGGAGTTGAGTTCGAATGGGATCAAAAATGCCAAGATGCCTTTGAAGCTGTACGATAGTACCTACAAAATTCACTTGTTCTAGCTCCCCCGAACTTGATAAGGCACTAATCCTCTATTTGTCAGTAACTGATTCAGCTATGGGATGTATGTTGGCGCAAGAAGGTAAAACTGGAATCGAAAAGGTTATCTGCTACTTAAGCAAGAAGATGACGGGATCAGAAATATGATAAACACCATTGGAAAAGACATATTGGGCTTTAGTTTGGGCTTCTCAAAAATTGAGGCATTACATGCTGTCTTTCGCGGTGAATGTCGTTTCCCAGATGGACCCGTTGAAGTACTTATTTGAGAAGCCAGTGCTGACAGGAGGGTTGACTCGATGGCTGCTGTTATTATCATAGTTTGATCTTAAATACATCACCTGAAAGTCAGTCAAGGCAGAGCAGTGGTAGAATTCTTGGCCGACCAACTAGTTGAGGGAGGTGAAGACACAGAGTTCCAGTTTCCTGACGAACAGCTGATGAAAGTCGGGGATGACAAGTGGACTCTATATTTTGATGATGCATCTAATCAATATGGCTATGGAATAGGAGTCCTTCTTGTCACTTCTGATCAATCACATGTCCCTTTATCTTTGAAGCTCAATTTTGAAGTTACCAACAATCAAGCTGAGTATGAACCATGTTTAGCTGGATTGGAGGCAACCTTAGAATCAGGGGCAAGGAAGCTAGAAGTCATTGGAGACTCGGTACTGGTGGTTTCATAAGCAAGAGGAGAATGGAAGGTCGGGGATGTGACATTGATTCTCTACCATCAAGAGTTGGAGAAGTTGATACCATGTTTTGAATCAGTAATCCTCACCCATGCGCCAAGACTGCAGAACAAGTTCACTGACGCATTGGCTACCCTAGCATCCATGATTGACATACCACTTGGAGTTAGAATGAGGCCTTTGATAATCGAATAGAAGAGAAAGCCGGCATATGAGGTGACAGCCGCAATCGAGGATAGCATCGACGACCTTCCATGGTATTTTGATATCTAGAACTTCGTGAAAAATGAGAATATCCCAAGTTTTCCAGCAAGAAAGGAAAAAGGACAATACGAAGACTAACAACATAGTTTGTCATTTACGGAGGAAGACTATATAAACAAGGACATTCTGGGATCAATAAGCTATGTGCCAACACTGAAGAAGGTTAAGAGTTGATGAAAGAGATACATGAGGGGGTCTGTGGACCTCATATGAGTGAAAATATGTTAGCCAAAAAGATCCTACGACAAGGATATTTTTGGATGACAATGGAGAGAGATTGTATACAGTTCGTACGTAGATGTCATAAGTGTCTGATCCACGCAAACCATATGCACATTCCCCCATCTCAATTGTATAGCCTGACATCGCCATGGCTATTCTAGGTATGGGGCATTGATGTTGTTAGATCTAGGCAACTCAAGAGGGGGGGTGAATTGGGTCTTTTATATTTTAAAGGAATTTTAAAACCTTTTCAGAAATCTTTTAATATTGCAATAAGGAAAGGTATGCAAGAATATAATCAATGCAACTATTAAAAGATGAGGG
>JAUMHN010093772.1:0-25356 GCA_032360265.1 Heliamphora ciliata
GTGCCATAAAGTTTTGCTCGTTAACGATTAACTTAACGGAATGTGAAAATGAAATGGAGATACATGGTGATGAATGGCTTTGACATGGCTAAGCTAATGGAGAAATTCAAATATTTAAAGGAGATCAAAGTTGGAGTTTTAAGTTGAAATTTAAGGAAATTCGTAGAATTCCGCTTTAGGGGTCACCGTTCGAGCGGTGAGGGTCCGCTCGAGCGGACTATTGGGAGAAGTTTAGAGTATTCTCGAACATTGGAGAGATTTGGGGTGGGGTGTATATATATACATATACATCAGACACATGAGGCAAAAACCCATTCACGTTTTCCTTTATTTCTTCTCCTCCTACCCTCTTCTTCTTCCCTCCTCCTTCTCTTGAGAGAGAAAGCCAAGAATCTTGTGAAACCCTAACCTCCATCACCCAAATTGAAGTTTTGAAGCTAGATTGAGTGCAATCGAGGATGGAAATCAAGCTTTAGAGCAAGGAGGTGGAAGATAAAGCACTAAGGAGCCAAGATCTCTCAACATCAAAACCCTAGAAGGAAGAACTTGGAGGAACTTCAAGCTTTGAGCAAATCCGAGCTAGGATCTAGATTCTCTCATACATTTTCGTTGATTTGGGTTGATATATTGCTTACATACATAAAAATCAAGTTAATTTCATATGAGATTTGAATATTTGAGAGATGTGTGTGAGTATAGTTGGGTTTTATGAAATTGGGTGGTTTGAGAAGTGATTTACCTTGATTGGTTGAAGAATTGTGATACAAAAGAGGGTTTGTGAAACTTTAAATCCAAAATTTTGAGTTGAAAAACATAAATTTGAAGTATAATTGTGAAGAGAATGCATTTTATAGTTTGGAAATCAAAACAAGGGCAAATCTGGGTTTTTCTCGGGCGACAGCGGGCTCGAGCGGAGCCCTGTCTGCTCGAGCGCTCAACTAGCAGAGAGTTGGGCGCTCAAGTGCTTGACGTCCGCTTGAGCAGACTAACTGCACAGCGTCAACTTTGTTCGATCATATCTCCCTCATTCGGACTCCGAATTGGGTCATTCTTATACTCAAATCAAAGCCCCGGAAGTCTTTTTTTCAACAAGACTACTCTCACAAAAAATTCACTTTGTCGAAAAAGTTATGATTAAAATAGTGAGGGTATATCAAATTTTCTTAACCATTTTTCACCCGTTTTTGGCTAAATACTTTTAAAAAAGGATATTTTCTTCAATATTAAACCTTTTTATCTAATTTCTTATCCCTTGGGTTATGATTTTACCTACCTCACTGCACTTGGGTTAGGATGCTAGAATCATACCGACTGGCGGTGTTTGCAATAAAAATGGGTTTTAATATGTGACTAAGGTCTTGAGAGCTAGTATGGGTGTGGAAAATTGTGGACTATGTAGTGATATGGTTATCATTTAAGAGTTTATATTTTAGAGAGAAAACATAGATTTTTACTAGTATATACACGTATATGTATATGATGGGTGCATTCCGTTTGTTTCAAATGACATGATCATGTGTGAGTTAATTATGCATTGGCATTTCATGGAGTTGATAATGGAAGGTGATTATGAGAAACTATGTGTTGAAATTTATGATGGCATTTGAATTGAAAGAAAGAATGGAATGTTAAAATAAGACTTGATTTGAAAGGGAAATGGGAAAGTTGAAATTGGAATTGAAATTACAATGTGTAAAAATGATGGGGAGAGGAACCAATTGTGGGTTGGACTCCCGGATTTTTTTTGTGAAAATAAACAAATAATGAACCGTATGGATTGATGTGGATTAAGTTGGCCTGGCGGGTCCGCGGTGAAAGACTGAAAACTTGCGCAAGATGGGGACCACGTGCCCACAGGTTAGCCCCCGAAACGTGGTGTTGTATCGTGGTGAGTTATAGAGCTGTCTATTACCCAATGGCTTCGCGTACCCTATTAGGGGAATAGGGAGAGGTTTCTATAAGCTGCACCCGATACCGGTTCATTAATTATGATACGGTTTTGTGATAAACCGAATTATAAAATGTGACACGATTTATTTTTTTTGTAAAAATCGAATAATGGAATGATGAAAGGATAAAAGGGAATAAACTGGCGTGCGTGAGTGTCTGTATTTAATGATACATGATAACAGAACCCCTTCTCCCAATACCCAATCGGGATATAAATTAAGATTAATTTTTTTTAACTGATTCTTTAATTTATTAAGGAATAAATAATGATATTGAATCAACCATGTTAACGATAGCAAACATTACCCTTTCACTTTTAACAAACTTTGTTAAATGTAAACTGTTAAGAGTGAAATGTAGTTATTAATGGGGGAATGTGAACCCTGTTAAACCCTCTGGGGGATGCAACTCTGCGAGGCATAAATATAGTTATTAAGTATTTTTTATTTTCTTTTCTTTTTTTAACTATTTAATTTGTTATTAAATATATATTCATGCGGGAATGTGAAACCCTGTTAAATAATATCGTTGTAATACGACGTATCATCGTTGCATAAAACAATACAAGGAATACCCCCGGGACACCTTATTTTTTTACAATATTTCTCATTAACAATATAGTCTTTTTGTGCCCCAAGAATTTCTTTTTTACACGGTAAATATTTAAAGGGTAAATCATCTACAATATTATATAATGCAAGTGGATTATATGTAGAAAAATCCACTGCGCTACAGAAGTAATTATGTAGGCCTAAACACCTTGCCCATGAAGTCTTCCTGGATTTAGACGGTCCTTCAAGGATTAATGTTAGGGGGCGGTCCGGCTTCATCTCCAGTTCCTGAAATTGTTAACACGTTAGGATCTGCTGTTTCTAGAGTTAATCTATTTTGAATATGCTCCATAGTTTCGTTGTGCATATAATGAACGTCTTGTATATGTTGTAGATCGTTGAAGTATAAGTGAAGCAAATTTCTACTTACGCAGAGGACATTGTTGTCAGCCCGGTCCCTAATGCTTTGTGGGACATTAGGAAAACATGTATATTTTGGTATGTAGACTTTCGATGGCTCTTGCCATTCTTTGTTGGCTGCGTATTCCAAGTTTCGTAGTTGTGTGGACCATATAAATGGCTATTGAGATTTCACTCTAAATAAGAAGTCAGATTTTGAAGTCGATTCAGCCAAGAGATTAGTCCAGATTGTGTCCCTATTCTTCCTTGGACTGCGTCTGGATGCTTTGAGGACTCTCTTGTCAATGAAGTCTCCTCCCTTTACGATGTAGTCGGCTACGTGTGCGTCTGAATGCGGTACTTGAATGTTTGGATGAAAATTGACACCCACCCCATGTGGGTTTAGCATATCGCAGTGTGTAGGAGTAGTGATGTTGAACCTCTTCTCTGTTTGCAGAAGTATGTGGAGATGAGGATCATCGTCCTAGTGGAGTTCTGTAGCAACTCTTATGTAGGTAGGGTTGTATGGCTGGAAGATGGACCAGATGTGATCTAGTACAAATTGTGCAATTAAATTGCACAGTGGATAGGTTAGGAATAGTGATTTTCCTTGAACCCTGAAAGAATTTGGAGGTCTTGCCATATTTATAATAGAAGTATATGTGAATAGTGAAGTTTTGACTTTACTGTTATAATATAGGTGAGAAGAATGAGAAGAATGAGAATAGAGAAGAGATATTTATAAAAGCCCTGAAATGGTACAGCTATCATCTCTGAATAGTGAATTTTTGGCTTTACTGTTAAATAATAGGTGAGAAGAATGAGAAGAATGAGAATAGAGAAGAGATAGTTATAAAAAGCCCTGAAAGGGTACAGCTGTCTTTAGGGGCAAAACAATATAATATTACTTGTTTTGCCCCTCGCGAGCCGTCAGGCTCGCGGTAGGCCCCACCTCCACGTGGGTGACGTCATAAAGTAGGTGGGCCGTACATGTTACAGGATATGTTGTCGCGTATCATATCTCACTTTTTTGTCCTGTAGTATATCTGGCACCGACATAATTATTATTCAAATAGTAAAAAGTACATTACAGCTGTAAAAAGGGAATCTTTTTGCCAACTTTATTTTAAAGTTGAAAATAGAATCCGAGGTAACAGGGATGTTATATCCCGCCATATAAATATATTAAATAAAGAAATAAAATATTCATCTAGAGGGAACCCTTCCGTTGAAAGTTTAAATTATTTTCCTCGAAGAGGAATAATTCCTATTTAAGCATCTTTTCTTTTTCCAAGTGGCATTTCTGATATAGATGGGACCCAATGTTGTATATTCCCAACTATACAACCACGTGATTCTGCAGTTAAAATAGAAAGAATATATTTACTTTTATAAAGTAAATATTATAGATGTGATGTAAATTGAAAAAATAATTTTCAATTGGCGTGACCCCTTAATAGTAGAATTTGATTACTATAAATTGAGTATCGTAGATTGTCATTGTCCCACTACAATGGATCCTATATTTGGAGAGATTTTCCCACATCTGCCTTCTGATCTCCGTTATGAAATAAAAAGAAATATTTCCATGATTATGTGGAGTCTTCCCACGACTACCAATTTTTTCGGAAGGAGGAAATGCTAGGAGACATTGTTCGAGGTGCTTTACGAGGAATGTACACGTGGTTATTGAAGTACGATGCCCACTGTCTTGGAGTCTTCTTCCGTCGTCTGTTGGAGAGAGGAGACAGCGAGCGCATAGTGCTAAAAGGGGAGCTGCCCAATAAGGTAATAGAGGGCATTGCCTGGAGTGCAGACAATACTCCCCGTGATTATGGAGGGTACTATATAGACTCATTACTTGATTGCATGGAGGTGGTCAGAGATGCCATGCGTCGAGGAGTGTTCTCAGCTTATGGCATAGTCATTCTCCCGGAAGAATGCATTGTTCAGTTCACCACGGA
This sequence comes from Heliamphora ciliata, assembly GCA_032360265.1. Taxonomy (NCBI): domain Eukaryota; kingdom Viridiplantae; phylum Streptophyta; class Magnoliopsida; order Ericales; family Sarraceniaceae; genus Heliamphora; species Heliamphora ciliata. Next base: position 4,865 of record JAUMHN010093772.1, read on the forward strand.
ACCCACCTCTGTTAATGATGTCGTTGTTGGTAGACATGAGATATTTGGGGTCCCACAGAAAGAACCCAATGTTTCAATGATTAAGGAAATGCAATAAATGTCATTTCCCTTTCATCTTGGTCTATTATTTTACTCCACCGTCGCATGATAACGTTAATACCCCATCGTCCTGTGTATCCCAACCCCAATGGGTTGGTAGAGTAAATATCAATCACATTTAGTATCTTAAATGTTTAGAAAAAATAAATAAAAATAACATTTCATTTATGCCTCGCAGAGTTTTACTTCCCAGAGGGTTTAATAGGGTTGTTCCCTGCTCAATAGATATTTAATAATGAATTAAATAATTAAATAAATAAATAAAAAAGAAAAATTAACTTCTTAATTTATGCCTCGCAGAGATTCATCCCCCGAAGGGTTTAACAGGTTTCACATTCCCCTATGAATATATATTTAATAACAAATTAAATAGTTAAAAAAAGAAAAGAAAAATAATTAACATCTTTATTTATGCCTCGCAGAGATTCATCTCCCGGAGGGTTTAACAAAGTTTCACATTCCCGCATGAATATATATTTAATAACAAATTAAATAGTTAAAAAAAGAAAATAAAATAAAAAATACTTAATAACTATATTTATGCCTCGCAGAGTTTCATCCCCCAGAGGGTTTAACTCATGCATCACCTATGAGTTAATCTATATCCTACGAGCTTCGGCTCACATATATTTACCAAACCATTTCAGGTTCAAAGGACCAGGGACGATACCAGGGCAATGGATGCTTTGAGAAAGACTAGAAGGAAGATTTTGCGTTTGTTTATATTTTTGTAATATGAATGTATACAAACTGGAATGGAGTATTGTAATTGAAGATATTATGATTGTAAATGAACTTTTAAGATTTCAAGCCTTTATCGTAACTTTGATATATGTGAGAATATAGTTGTTTAAAGAAAAGTTTGTTTTTTTTTTTTATATAATTGGTGACCCTTAGGAGGAACGGTTTGGGGTTGGTTCATGAGACCCCGAAGGATCGGGGCGTGACAAATGGTATCAGACCTCAAGGTACGAATACCTAGGAGCTATGGCAAGTAATGACGACCTTAGTTTGTGACTTGTTTGATGAGATTAGAGACCACTACACGGCATGAATTGTGTGCTTGCATGGGTTTGTGATTGAATTGTCTTGCGCGTGTTGTGTGTTTATATGAGCATAGAGGGTTAAGTCTTGGGGTGATGCGGCATGCCATTTGGCATTAAATCAACTACTTTGGGGTTCAAAATAGAAAAGCGTTTGGCCGACGTTCTTTCTATGAGAAATCTGAATTAGTTGTCAGGATTGTCGCGTTGCTCTGAGTCTTTCCCTTGGTATGTGAATATGTGTTGATGTGATGTGACTAGGAGCTGGGTAATGTATAGCTTGACACTAAGAGGTTAAGTTAAGTTTAATTTAGTGGGGTGTTATGATGCTCTTGTTGTAAAGGTTATGCCCGTAGGGCTAAGGTGAGTCGTGGTTTGGATGGTGGTGTAGGTTGTGAAAGTGCGACCCGGTGGTTGGTAATTATGATGGGTGTAAGCTCAAGAGATGAGCAATGACTGTTCAGAGTATGTTGTATCCATGTGAGTCGAGGGTGACCGTAGTTAGTTGTTCGTTATGTGTCGAACTACCAGTGGTTTGACGAACAAGTATAGTAGATTGTTTGAAATGCCTTGGAGGTTGTTGGTTATGGATGGATATGAGGTGTGGCTTTGGGCTCGTTGAGGATTATGTATGTCATGAGCCTTGCTATGTCATGAGCAGTGTACCCCAGGATTGGGTATGGACGGGAGCATAGTGGACGGGAACATAGTGGACGGGAGCATAAGAATCTCCGACCTAAAGTGTGTTAGAAAGTTTGGGCTTAGGTAGTGTTAGGGGATGTCCCTTACCCTGAGGGGTGTTATTGGTAACCACCGTGGCATCTTGATATTTTGAAGGTCAGATTGATGACCCTTGTGTTTTCCTTATGGCGTGATGCTGAGATGTGTTTCTTAATAAAAAGTTGAAAGCGTATGTGGAAAGCATGTGTGAATTGAAGATGTTATCAATGGGTTGGTTGTCGAGTCATGTATGTGTACGTAAGAGGAGATGTATATAGATAGTAATTATGATGTGATGAATGAAGATTCAAGGTTGTTTGGGAAGTTTCACGGAGAAGAGTTTTGTGACTCGGGTCGTCGTTCTCAATAGTAAGGGATTATATGGAATACGTAGTGTTTGGTAAGAAGGTGAGTGTGTGAAGTTCACGGGGCATGGAATAAATGTTGTTGGTATAGCTAACTCGATCGTCTCTGGATGACGTAGTGGTATGAGGAGGTCCCATGAGGGGATGATGTTGGTAGTATGTGACATGGCGTAAGATTTAGAGATGGTGAGGTTATCTTACCATTAGAGGCAAGGGATAGGATGGTGCCGTTTGGTCTATAGTTGGTAGGCGAGGCCCTTTTTGTTCGTGTTGCGTATGGTTATTATCATGCTCGGATGGTGGTGTGCCAGTGGTGCTTGTATGGTGACACAAGAGACGGGTGTTCTCGGCTGAACGTTTTGTGGGTCATGAGTACGAGATTGTGGAGTGGTTTTTGCCTACTCATTTGGTTATTACCTACTTGTTGAGAATCGAATGATGTGACACGACTCTATGAAGAGATATTATGTAGTGATGTGAGTATACGTAGTGTTGTTATCTTCAGCGGTTAACTGGCGAGGGTTGGTGGACATGCGATGTATCGTTGGTATGTGAAGGAGTAAACAATAGTTAATGTGTTTGAGTAGAAATCTAAGTGTGAAGATCTAATACAACGAATGATATACGCATTATGAACAGTGGCCAGTAACGTTTATATGATAATGATCGATGTCTTTGCTAGGGGCTTGTGGTTAATCTCCTCTTGAGCCGAGTGAATAATGGTTGCTCTAAAAGGTAATGACGTTAAGTGAGAACCTAGCATTAGTTCGTGGTTTTCCTAGGAAGAAAGATGTTTTGTAATTGGTTGATCGATGTGATTGTCCGTTGTTGGTGGAAATAAAATGTTAGGATCGTAAGAGTGCGAATTCGTTTGTTCATTGTTTCTTAAAAAGCCAGGGGGAACCCGAGTGTATGGGTGGTGTTTCTAGGGATGTAGCTTGGTTTGTATGAAATGCTGGTAGCTTTAAGTTTAGTTGGGTGAGGTCCCTAAGAGAGTTCAGTGGTTTAATTGTTTATGTGGTGAGAGCCTCGAGTATCGATTCTATGAAATTCCTAGGGGAGTACAGACCCGTGATTTGGCTGATTAAGAGATCATGCTTGGGAACTGTGTTGGGTGCATGGGATTGAAAGGACCGTAAAAGGGTTCGATAATATGGCTGACCTGGTGCTGAGACGGTGTGTTTTGAGTATTATATGTCTGGAGGTTGTTTCTGTTTGACCATAGATTCCGAATTGAGTGTGCTATTTGCTGGCACATGGGAACGGAGTGTGTAATGATAAGTTTTAATAGTATATCGTGTGGTTTGGGTGACCTGAAGCGATAGGTGAGAAACTGTTGGTTAAGATGTCTGTGATAGGTGTGTGCTTGAGAAGCAGAAGTGCAGAAGGCGCTTGCATGGTTGTGGCGGTTACTAAAAACTTTGGATGAAAGGTCTCAGGATTTTATTTCCTTTGTTTGGTGTCATGCACTTTCTATGTGAGTTGTTTGGACAGTGAGCTTAAGGCTGTGGCATGGCAATGATTTGTCTAGTGAGAGTTAGGTTACTGAAGCGCAACCTTGAGAAGTGAACTGTTCGCGCAATGAAAATATTGGTGTTGTGTCCCAAGTGTCTGACGGGTGATGAGTTTATAGTCCTATGGGATGTGTAATACGAGGTATAAGGATTGACGATGTTTCTGTGCGTGCGAATGAGGTCTGAGAGTTAAGAGTTTAAGTGCAATTGATGACCTGGGTATCATGATTGGGGTTAACGGTAGTTGTGTAGTTATGGGCTATGTGACCTCAAGAAGAGATTTACAGGATTTTGTGAAGACCAAGCGTTGGTTGGTAGTCGGAGTATGTTGAGATTGATTCATGGTTTCTAGTTATTTAGGAATAGTGGAAGTCTCAGTGGATTGGTGTTTGTGTTGTGATCCTTAAATGTGTACCTAAGGCATTGGTACTGCCGAATTGGGTGAGTTAACTATACGTTGGCATGATCATAGAGTTGATAATTGGAAGGTGATTATGAGAAACTGTGTTGAAATTTATGATGGCATTTAAATTGAAAGAAAGAATGGAATGCTAAAATAAGACTTGATTTGAAGTGAAATGGGAAAGTTGAAATTGGAATTGAAATGACAATGTAAAAAAGATGGGGAGAGGAACCAATTGTGGGTTGGACTCCCGAATTTTTTTTTTGTGAAAATAAACAAATAATGAACTGTAAGAATTGATGTGGATTAAGTTGGGCTGGCGGTTCCGCGGTGAAAGATCGAAAACTTGCGCAAGATGGGGACCACGTGCCCATGGGTTAGCCTTCGAAACATGGTGTTGTATCGTGGTGAGTTATAGAGCTGTCTAATACTCAATGAACTCATGTAGCCTATTGGGGGAATAGGGAGAGGTTTCTATAAACTGCACCCGATACCGGTTCATTAATTGTGAAACGATTTTGTGATAAACCGAATTATAAAATGTGACGCGATTTATTTTTTTTGTGAAAATCGAATAATGGAATGATGAAAGGATGAAAGGGAACAAACTGGCATGCGTGAGTTGTGTATGAAGGAATAATAACCTTGTGAAAATTTACATTTTACTTCGGTTGCACCTATCACACCTCACAAATCATGCATCACCTATGAGTTAATCTATATCCTACAAGTTTCGGCTCACGCATAATTACCAAACCATTTCAGGTTCAAAGGACCAGGGACGACACCAGGGTAAGGGATGCTTTGAGAAAGACTAGAAGGAAGATTTTGCATTTGTTTATATTTTTTCAATATGAATGTATAAAAACCGAAATGGAGTATTGTAATTGAAGATATTATGATTGTAAATAAACTTTTGAGAATTCAAGCCTTTATCGTAACTTTGATGTATGCGAGATTATAGTTGTTTAAAGAAAAGTTTTTTTAATATATATAATTGGTGACCTTTAGGAGGAACGGTTTGGGGTTGGTTCACGGGCCCCCGGGGGATTGGGGCGTGACATGGACTTTAGTCCTAAGACTGAAGGAACACTCTATCATCGATACAAAATGGGTTTTCAAAAATAAAATGGATGAGAATGGAGTAGTTCTTAGGAACAAAACTCGATTGGTAGTCCAAGGTTATAATTGAGAAGAAGGCATCGATTTTGATGAGACTTTTACTCCTGTGGCTAGGATTGAAACCATTAGGATGTTGTTTGCTTTTGCATGTTTTAAATACTTCAAACTCTATCAAATGGATGTCAAAAGTGCATTTTTAAATGGTTTTATCTCGGAAGAAGTTTTTGTGTAACAACCTCCTGTTTTTGAAAATTCAGAGTTTTCAAATCATGTTTACAAACTTACCAAAGCTCTTTATAGTTTGAAACAAGTACCTAGAGCATGGTATGAAAGGCTAAGTAAATTCTTGATTGAAAATGAGTTTTCAAGAGGAAAAATTGATACCACTCTTTTCATTAAATCTCAAGAAAATAATATGCTAGTTGTCCAAATTTATGTAGATGACATTATTTTTTGTTCAACTAACGAATCTCTTCGCAAGGACATTGCTAAATGTGTGTAAGAAGGATTCAAGATGAGCATGATGGGTGAGCTCAACTATTTTCTTGGACTCCAAATTAAACAAACTAAAGAAAGAATCTACATTAATCATGCAAAGTACACAAGGGACATACTAAAGAGATTTGACATGTTGGAAGCAAAACCCATGGGAACTCCAATGTGTCATATAACAAAGCTTGACAAGAACGAAGATGGTATAACAGTAGATGAAAAGTGTTATAGAGGTATGATCGAATCTCTACTTTACCTTACTGCTAGTAGACCGGATATCATGTTTAGTGTTTGCATATGTGCTAGATTTCAATCAAATCCTAAAAAATCACATGTGATCGTCGTTAAGCGCGTCTTTAGATACCTTTTAGGTACACAAAACCTAGAATTATTCTATCCAAGAGGAATAGCCTTTGAGTTATTTAGGTATTCAGATGCTAATTTTGTAGGATGTAAAGTAGATAGGAAAATGCTAATTTTGTAGGATGTAAAGTAGATAGGAAAAGTACAAGTGGAACTTATCAATTCCTAGGACACTCACTAATCTTTTGATTTAGCAAGAAACAGAACTCAGTAGCCTTGTCTACAGTTGAGGCTAAGTACATAGCAGCAGGTAGCTGTTGTGCACAAGTTCTTTGGATGAAACAATAATTAGAGGATTATGGTTTTCATTTAGATTATATCCCTAGAAAATGTGATAACACAAGTGCAATTAATATATCTAAGAACCCAATACAACACTCAAGAACCAAGCATATTGAGATTAGACATCATTTTATAAGAGATCATGTGCAAAAAAGTAATATCGAACTCGAATTCATAAGCACATATTACCAATTAGCTGACATTTTTACAAAACTCTTAAATGAAGAAGGAATCTACTATATTAGAAGAGAACTTGGTAAGTTATGTGCTCCAAATTCATGATTAATATGCCATACTAACCATATCTTTTCAATGCATTTCAAAACTTTCGACATTCTTCATTAATGTGTGAAAAGTGTCGACACCACTTGAAAAAGTGTTGACACATTTGTGTGCAGAGTTGACCCAAAATTGTATAGAAGTGGCACTGCGAGAAAAAAGTGTCGACCCTTTTCTTTATAGTGTCGACTCATATTCATTCCCTAACTCTCGGTAAATTTGTGTCAACACAAATCTTAATCGTGTCGACCCAAAAAGCCGAAAGTGTCGACTCTTTCTGAAAAAAGTGTCAACGAAATTTCTTGTTTCGAATACCAACACTCTCAAAGAAAAGTGCCAACTCTATTTTGCTTCTTTTGTGAATCAAAAAGTCATTCCGGGACGTGGCATAGATTTCTCTTTTTCCAACTCCATCAAAATGAGATTCAAGGATCTCTTTTCCTGTCTTGGGTGGGAGAGACTCTCGTAAATCAAAGAACCTCACTATCCCACTTTGGTCAAATCGTTCTATGCACACATTCACATCTCACCTATTCCAACAACCACCATCACAATTTGGGTGAATAGTGTTGAGATTCATTTGACCCCTTCGACCCTAAATGAAATGCTCTGTATTCCAGGGGGTGAGATTTGTGTCCCCTGTAACAAAAAACCCCTTGACTTTTAAGGCTTTTTTTTTTGATGCTGTCAAAAACATCTTTGAAAATGATGATATTGATCCCACAAAGCCTTTAGAAGCTAACTCACTCAAGCTAGAGATGCGCATATTGCATCATATGGTGAACCACATCTTTCTTCCCCAATTGGGAAAAATTGGTGATGTTGCATATATGCACATTTTCATCACGTGGTGCATCCTGAAGAAGAAAGCTCTTGATCTAAGGTTTCTTTTCATCTCTGGCATTCTACACTCTCATAGCAAGTCCAACTCTTGTCTTCCACGTGGCATATATCTGACACGAGTCTTTTGCCACTTTGGCATAGACTTATCCGCAGAAAAGATGGTATCATTTTCAAAACATGATTTGTGTGGTAGTTCTACTTTCAAACATATGCAGATTGCAAATGTTAACGAAGTTTGGACTACATCTCGTCGTGGTAGCCCCTCCTCTACCAGAACTCCTCCTCTTCCACCTCATGCCATATCTCCTATTCCTTATGACTCTAGTGCTCGTGGCCCTTCCTCCTCTGGACCTCGTGTTGATCCCTCCTCTATTCCTCCTCCTTCTCACTTTGTTAATCCTTCTCCTGATCTGTCTAAAATCACCTCTCTGATCACAAATTTTTACTCCTCCCTGACTAACTTTCAAGCAAAGGTTGACCAAGATTTGTTTGATCTTCATCATATCATAACTAAACTTTCTGATAAAGTTAAAAGTCTAGACCAATCCAACCAAACTTTAAGGAAAGAAGTTGAACGTGCAACTGATGCTGAACGATCCTTATGTCGCACAATGGATGACAGCATTGTCTCCATTGTCAATGTGAACGATGCCATTCTCTGGCAAATCAAAAAGGAATATGATGGAGTTGTGATAACCAATTGAGACAATGCCGGAAAGGTCGAAGAATATCTCCAATGGCTCAAACAAGCCTAGGCTACCCAGTTCAAGTCCAAGGAGACAAAGGTAGAAAAAGCTACTAGGCTGAAGCATGAAGCAGGCTTGACATTAGCTGCCACACTTGAAGTAATGGTAGTCGCTAAAGCTAAAGATGAAAGAGCTCGATCATCCAAGGAATGAGCCCCTGCGAACAAATAGAAGGCTAAAGAGAAGAAAAAATTCAAAATATTCATGGATAACCTGTGATCCCTTTTTTCGATAATTCCGATAGAGGAGAAAGTGAGAGAAAAGGGGAGTGAAGTAAAGGGGAGAAAACATTACCAATCTTTCAGTTTTCTTGAAGGAAAAGAAACATGTAAAAGTTAATATACATTTCTTTTTTTGTTTGAATGAGCTATTTGAATGTTTTGGATGAATGCTTAAATATTTTTTTTTAGCTTATGAATGAATGCTTATATTTATGAGTTTGTACATTTTTATATATGTGTATGGATTTTAGAAAATTACTTTGTACATAATTGTTGTGATGCACAAATTTTTCTAAGTTTTTATTGCAAATTATCTTCAAAATGTATACTATCATGATTGGGTAAATGTCTAGCTTTTTATGTTTGCATATTCTGTTTAAGGCATATCGATAAGGGGAGAACCCTTATTGAAAATATTTTTAAATATTTTTTAGAGAATATTGAAATGGTTATAATCTTCAAAAATTGAGATATTGTTAACCCAAGGGTTTTTTACATTGATTTTAATGATTTTCATAATTCGTTTTGTAAGAATAAATTGATTTAAATTGATAATATTTTATATTTTATATTTTCTAAAAAAAAATTGTTGACACATATTGAACAAATGAGTTGACACCTTTAGCCAAAAAAAATAACTTATCTCTCAAAAGGATTAAAATACTTAAGTATTCTTGAAAAAGAATATTTTGTGTTGACCCCGATTGAAAATTAAGTCAAATACTTTAAAAGCAAAAAATACTTGAAGCATATCAAGTATGTCAACATCTTTGAACAAATGTTTTGACACCCTAATTGGTTGATGAAGTTGCTTTCAGGTATTAAGATTTAGTGTCGACACAAATAAATTTTGTGTTGACATAAATAAGTTTTGTGTCAACACAAAAGAGCCGAATGCTCTCTGGACTCAAAATGAGTCGACACAAATTGAAATTGTGTCAACACAAAAGTGGTTCCTTACTTTTGGTATCCGAAACTTCGTGACGACACAAATGTGAAGATAAGTCGACACAAAAGTACCGAGGCCACCAGCAGATTTTGAGTGTCGACACAAATGTGAAGATGAGTCGACACAAAAGCCCTGAGCCCGCTTGAAGAAATTTGGTGTCGACACCAATGTCCAAATGAGTCGACACAATATCCCGAGGCTTCCTGTAGATTTCTCTCTTCGACACCAAAAGCAATATGAGTGAACACAAATTGCCCTCTTCGAAATCCTAAAGACTCATTGAGTTGACACCAAACCCAAAGATGTCGACACCGTTGTGTTAGTGAGGAAGACTGTAGAAATTGTATCGACACCTTAGAAGATATGTGTCAACCCAATCACTTAAAGATCCAGATTCAAATTTGCGGTAGATTTCAACAGTTGGATTTTCGGCATTTAATGCCCTCATCTACTTCCAATGGTCATAAATGCTCAAGAGCTTATATAAGGAGTTACTTCCCAGCATTAAATCTCTCTAGTGACTTAAAATCACTTTTCTATTACTTGATTCAAACTCAAAATCCTCAAGCTCTCATTTGTTGCTGAAGAGCCAGCTCTTATTCCTCATCTCTCTTTACCTCTTCATTTATTGTAAATTATTTCTGTAAAGAGAGTGAGTGTTTCTCATTTAATTCCTTCATTTATTGTATTCAAGGGTGAGTCACCCTTTATCTTTTAAGTGAGTGAGTAAATCTCATCAACGAAGAGTTCAAGAGTGATTAGAAGAAAACAATGGATTATTTTCATATGATAATCTTGAAGCTGATATAGGATTTAGAATATGCCCGTAAACATTCATTAGCTCAAGCGAAGTCTTGAAGTTGTAAAGGCTTGGAATGCACCCGTGAAGTATTCTATATAGTGAAAACTCTCGAGGGAAAACTTGAGGAGTAGACGTAGGATAAGAAGAAGCCGAACTACTATAAAATCCTTGGTGTCTGGTTCAATCTCTCTATCCCTAACCTCTTTAATATTTGCTTTGTTTTAATCTTTGATTATCTTGCTATATTTGTTTGCTATATTAAAAGGCTTTCAAAAAGGTTTTAAAATTTGTAATTAATTTTTTACAGCCCAATTCACCCCCTTCTTTAGTTGCCTAAAACTAACATCTTGCATTGAGTTTCTGTTATTAAATGCTTATCATTTCTTCCCACATTAAGATTCTCGATACCCACCAATTAAATTTAATTACTGACAATTTAATTTAATCAGCATTTTGATATTTCCTAAGCCTATCCACTTAACTTATTTGACCGCCGGTAATCAAATCCACCTATAGGGTTTGGCCTAGTCAAAACTTATAAGCTTCCTTAAAGGGATATCGTCAATCCTGATCGTTTGGGACGTCGATTCTGTTAATAATTAATATTTTTGATATAAATAATACCGCCATCCAACTCACCGAGTATATAAACTCATATAAGATCGCACCCTATAATGACTCAAAACAATGAATATTAAATATATGTAAATCAATAATTATTTCAGAATTAAGAGGATAAGCAATATTCATAATAATCTTTGAGTGTGAATTAATGTATATAGTCAGTATAAAATTAATTATCCTAAATGTCCCGTTCAATACACATAAGGTGTACTAGGACAGAGAGTCAGAACAATAGACAACGCTATTATTATTCCCTATAACTAAGACAGGCCTACTAAAACTCAGTGTTACAGTCGTATCGATGGTATATCCATTTCTATCTAAACTCTAAATATGAAACTTATATTCTGCAACAACCTAAAATCTAATATTGTGTGTGTAAGTCGTACTATACACACCAAATTAAATACTATACGGAATATCAAACATCTATCCATATCATTAAAGAAATGATACGCATACATTACTCATAAAGATTCTCATAAAATAAAAAATTAATTTTATTAAAATAAAATTAAATATTAAAAACATAGTTTTCAGTATACCAACCCTAACATTAACTGCATGATAACTATAGTTACACCAATAGGAGAAGAAGTGGAAATTAAAAGTGTATACAGAGATTATGTATTGAAGGTAAGAGATAAGGATGTGTTGGCAGATTTGATGTCTTTGAACATGTTTTGCTTCGACCTAATTCTTGGGATAGACTAGTTGTCATCCTACCATGTGTCGTTAGATTGTTTTGGGAAAAGAGTAATCCTTAGGATACCCGGGGAAAGGAATTTATATTCCAAGGGAATAAGGGTAGAACACCTATTCGTGTCATGTCGGCTATCAAAGCAACAAAGATGTTGAAAAGGGGTTGCCAAAGGTTTTTGGCACACATAGTGGACATAGAGATGAAAGGAGATGAGCTTTTGGAGGTTCCAGTCATTTGTAAATTTCCAAATGTATTTTTGGAGGATTTGTCAGGAATACCCCTAGATCAAGAAGTGGAGTTTGTAGTCGATCTCTACCCGGGCACAACACCTATATCTATTCCTCCCTATAGAATGTTGCCCACTGAATTACAAGAGTTGAAGGAACAATTGCTAGAATTATTAGATAAAGATTTCATAAGACTTAGTGTCTTACGATGGGGAGCACCCATGATGTTCATAAGGAAAAAAGATGGAACTCTAAGGATGTGTATCGACTATCGATACTTTAATAGAGTGACCATCGAGAACAAATATCCTTTGTCTAAGATAGATAACCTATTCGGACAGTTGCAAGGTGCCAAAGTGTTATCAAATATTGATCTTAGGTCGGGGTACCATCAATTGAAAGTACAGGAGTCGAATATAGCCAAGACTGCATTTAGCATTCGCTACGGGAATTATGAATTCATTATGATGCTATTTGGATTAATAAATGCGCCTTTGGTATCCATAGATATGATGAATCGGGTGTTTAGGAGTTTTCTTGACCAATTCTAATCATATTCATAGATGACATCCTGATATATTCTCGGAGAGATGAGGAACACAAGAAACATTTGAGAATTTCTCCGCAAACCCTAAGGAACCACAAATTATATGCAAAGATTAGTAAATGTGAGTTTTGGTTGGATTGAGTAGTGTTATTGGGTCATGTTATATCCAAATATGGAATCCAAATGGTCCCAATGAAAGTTGAAGTAGTAGTCAATTGGACAAGACCAATTACTGTGACAGAGATACGTAGCTTTTTGGGATTAGCTGGTTATTACTATCATTTTATCCAAGACTTTTCCCTAATTACAAGACCTTTGACTCGGTTGACCCAGAAGAATGTGAAGTTTGAGTGGTCTGATCAATGTAAACAAAGTTTCTGAGAGTTAAAGTCTAAACTGGTGTCTGCACCTGTGCTTACCCTTCCATCAAGCAATGAAGGTTTTATAGTTTATAGTAACGTGTCGCACCAAGGTTTGAATTGTGTTCTAATGCAACACAGAAAAGTCATTACCTACATGTTGAGACGGTTAAAAACTCAAGAAAAGAATTACCCTAAACACGATCTAGAGCTAGCCGCAATCGTCTTTGCACTCAAGATATGGAGACATTATTTATATGGAGTCTCTTCTGAGATCTTTACGGATCATCAGAGCTCGAAATATATTTTCACTCATAAAGTGTTAAATCTGAGACAAAGGAGGCTGATGGAGTTACATAAGGACTATAACTACACAATCCCCTATCATCTGGGGAAGGTTAACATGGTGGTAGATTCACTAAGCTGGAAATCATCAGGAAGCATAGCACACATTCGAGCAGTGCAAAATGATTCATTTTTTAAAATGTGGATGCTTGAAACAATCCTTGCAGTAAGAAAGAATGGAGGCTTATTGGCAACTCTTAGTGTAAGGCCAACTTTATTAGATCAGGTTCGAGCAGCTCAATTAGTAGATAGTTAATTGGATAAGGTAAGAGTAGAAGCGAATGCCAAAAGGGAAGATGAAATTTGAAGTTCGGGATGATGTTTTATGGTTTGGACATCAACTATATGTACCCAATAATGATGAGTTGAGAAGACAAATTTTAGATGAAGCTCATAATTCAGCATATACCATGCACCCTGGGAATACGAAAATGTATAGAGATTTGAAGGAGAGATATTGGTGGAGTGGAATGAAGAACGATGTGGCGAATTTTGTGGCAACGTGTTTAGTATGCCAACTAGTTAAGATTGAACACCAAAAGTCGGGAGGACTATTACAGCCTTTATCCGTGCTTGAGTGGAAGTGAGAACAATTACCACAAATTTTGTAACTAAACTACCTCGTTCACCAAAAGGGAATGATGCTATATGGGTAATTGTGGATAGATTGATGAAGTCAGCACACTATCTAACAATAAAGATGACGTTTTCTATGAACCAGTTCACAGGATTTTATATTGATGAGATCATTCGTCTATATGAAGTACAAATTTCTATAGTATAGGACATAGATCCACGCTTTACATCCAAATTTTGGCCAAGTTTACAATAGGCGCTGGGAACTACTTTAATGTTTAGCACGACCTTCCATCCGCAAACTGACAATCAATCAAAGAGGACGATCCAAACTTTGGAAGATATGCTCCGAGCATGTGTTCTGGACTTTGTTGGAAGTTTGGAGGAACGCTTATCGCTGATTAAGTTCGCATATAACAATAGTTTCCAATCAACCATAGGGATGGCTCCTTACGAGGTATTATACGATAAGAGATGTCGAAGCCTAATTTATTGGGAAGAAGTCAAAGAGAGGAAGTTACTCGGACTCGAGATAGTCCAAATCACCACTAATAAGATAAAATTAATCTGAGAGAGATTAATGCAATCTTAAAATAAGCTAAAGAGTTATACAGATAATCAGAGACGAGACCTAGAGTTTAAAGTAGGAGACCATGTATTCTTAAAGATATCGACATGGAAAGGAGTAATGCGATTTAGGAAGGAAAGGAAGCTGAGTCCTTAATACATTAGAGCATACGAAGTCATCAAGAGGGTTGGGAGCACAGCATATCAACTAGCCATGCCACTTGAATTGTCAAAATTACACAATGTATTCCACGTTTCAAAGCTGAAAAAGTACATGCCAGACCCTTCTCACGTTCTGACAATGCAACCTATCGATCTAAAGCCTAACCTTACGTATGAAGTGGAGCTAGCAAAAATACTAGAGAGGAAGGAAGAACAAATCCTGCAGAGTAAAGTCATCCCGTTAGTGAAAATGTTGTGGCGTAGTCACTGAATTGAAAAAGCCACCTAGGAGCAGGAAGAGGACATGTGAAAGAAGTATCCACACCTTTTTTAGTAATGTATGTAAATTTCGAGGACGAAATTTCTTGAAGGAGGTAGATTGTAATAACTCGTACTCTAGAAATGAATAGAAAAGAAAGTACATTTCCAAATGAACGAATTCTCGAACCTAATTTCTTTAAGAAGAACCAACCTAACTGTTTAACCATCTCGAGCCCGAGACCCAGGATAGTGTGAGACAACATAACCCTAATGTTATGGTTAAAAATTCAAATCTCAAATTCCAAGTTAAGCTAAATCAAAGGCTAGTCATAAAAAGTCAAGAAATGAACTCATGAAAATTTTCCTCAAAATTCTTTTATAATAAACAAAAGAAAATTTTTATTTATATATAAAAAAGGAAATAAGTGGCCGGCCACCTTGGAGTTAGTGCCCAAACTTGGGGACTAAGTTTGATAGATACACATGTCTATATCTATACACCTAACCTAGGGTCAAGTTTAACCAACCATAGTTTACCACGCTTTCTTGGAAAAACATTGCCTTTTTAAAAAATCGATAAAAAGAGACCCTCATCTTCCATTCTTCCCCTTATTTTGGCCACCTAGAGAGAGAAGGTGAGAGAGAGAGAGAGAGAGAAAGAAGAAGAAAAAAAGGAATAAGAGGAGGAAGAAGAAGAAAGCATAGGAGTTGCTAAAGCCAAGTTTTGTTCTTCTAGCATCAAGAACCCAATCCAAACCAAGTTCTTTTGAATCCAAACCTATCCTTACTCAAAAATATCTAATCTTGTTGCATGTCAAAAATAAACTCAAATTTAGGCCATGCATGAAGAAATGAAGTTAGGTTCTTATGTTGTGTTCTCATTCAAAAAATTCATCTTAATGGACCTCTCTTCGAAAAATTATAACTAAATCTAGAAGCATCTCCTTACATTAAATTTTATGTCTAGAGTTAGATTTTGAAAGATAACTATCCAAACCAAGTGAGTTCTTTTGAATCTAAACCTATCCTTACTAAAAAAATATCTAATCTCATATCTAATCTTGTTGCATGTCAGAAACAAACTCAAATTTAAGCCATGCATAAAGAAATGAAGTTAGGTTCTTGAGTTGTGTTCTCATTTAAAAAATTCTTCTTGTTGGACCTTTTATTTGAAAAATCATAACTAATCTAGAACCATCTCCTGAGGTTATGTTTTATGTCTAGAGTTAGATTTTGAAGTTATCTTTCTTATAAAATTGGTTTGGACGGTTTTGAACTTATAAATATCGAGTTATGAAGTTTTTAGCAAAACATGTCAAATATGGACTAACCTCAGTTGGAGAGGACAAAACCTTATTTGAAAATGTGATTCAAACTTTGCTCCCTTCACAAAAGTTGTAGCTAACATATTTTTCTATCTATCCACCAAAAACGAGCCCTTTTTGTTGAGATTTGGTTAGTCATATTCCCTCTGCAACTTGCTGTTCTCGTTTAGTGAATAAAAAACAAGTCTGTCCAACCATTTTGTGAGACTCAAAACTCATATTTTTAATGCTCAATTCAAAAAGTGTTCTTCATGAAATATTTTATGGACATCTTAATCTAAATGCTGTCAAAAAAACCATGCCTTTTACCTTCTAGTTTATCCCTCAAACAATTTTTAAATTCTTTATTTTTAATCCTGAAAATCATCATCACAGAGTTGTAAAATTCTAACATGACACATTTTCTTAAGAGGGTAAAATCTTAAATAGTTTCTTAAGAACCCAACAAGAACACTTCATGAAAGTTTTAGGGGACATCAGGAAATAAAACATATCCAGAAATTAGAACGTTTGAAGCTGATTTGGCACTCCAAACGTGTTTCTCTCTATCAGCCTTGTTTGCAACATTTTCTTAGAGCTATTGTAGCCTTTGCCTTATGAGGATTAAATCACCTAGAAATCATGAGTTTTAACTCAGGTGTTCTTCATAAAAGTTATTAAGGACATTTTCATCTATCTTGTGACAAAAAACCAGAGATTAATTTGAGATCTAGATGCCTCAAATGGGTGCGACAAACTCTATTTTAAATGCTGAAGTTTTTTAAAGAAAGTGCTGAATATAATCAAGTTAATTCCTTAAGCAAGTTAAGGTTTGAATATATATTTAGTGTTCTTTAGTTTTAATAGGGAAGTATAACCATGGTTCTTAAATAGTGGGATCATTCAAAAACTCGAATCTTTTTAGCACATTACAATTCTAAGAGGTAGTATCCTACGTTTACGATTATTTGTGGTTGCTTGTTAGGCTCGGAGGTTTTGTTTCCCGAGGGTTGAGTTTTAGCTTGTTAGCGAAGGCATGGTTATTGCACGCTTGAGATGAGGTGAGAGTGCTTAGCCATTATTTTAAACAATAATATGTATATGATGTTTTAAAATGCTTCAATGTTCATGTTTTGAACCATGTTAAGATTTGATGAATGATAGCATGAGATCTTTGTTTTCAAATGCCATGATGTTTTAATTCAAATGTGCTATCTATATCTTTGGAAGAAGCATTCTTCTGTGAAAGAGGATCTTTTTATAAAACGATATCAATTTTATGTTGTTGTTCTAAAGTGCCAAGTTATAAGGTTTTTCTGCCCTTTATATCCCGTTAGGGAGGTTACCCAACTATGATTTTTTTTTTGTCCCTCTTGGGGATGTGATAACCCGTATTTTCAAAACTAAAAGAAAAAGAAATGTGAATCAGTTCGTTAACTATAGAAGAAAATTTCATAACTTAACTCCCTAAAGAAGTGCTAATCTAAACTTAGAATCTTCTTGAACCCGAGAATTGGAATAGGCTAATTTTAGTGTTGGTTTAAAGTCATAAAGTTTGGAAGCCCAAGTTCATAGGCCCAACAGAGAAAGAAGTAGTAGGTTTGGCCCAAAGTTTAGATAAGGCCCAAATACGATAAAGGCATGTTTCTTCAATAAAGCTCAAGCACACACAATGCCCAAGCCTAAGAATGAGACCCAAGTAAGAAGAATGACCCAACTCAAGTAAGACCGAAATTTTTTAATTTAGGCCCACAAAAGTTTAAAGAAATCCTATGGATTAAACCCAATCCAACTTTAAAGTAAATCCCAACATTTAAGTCTTTTGGCCCAACTTTTTGACCCATGAATTTTTAAATACAAAAATCTTTAATTTATACAAAAAAAAAAAAGAAAATGCAATAAAGTGACTGGCCATGTGGGGCCCACCACAAGTGCACAAATCCCCTAATTTAGGAAAAAGTACCATTAAATTAGGAAAAAGTAGAAAAAAGCATAATTATGACTTTTTGGAGAAATTAATCGAAGCCTGTTAGGGTTGTATATTGAAAATCATGGATTTATTTAGTTTTAGTATTTAATTTTATTTTTTAATAAAATTAATTTTTTATTTTATGAGAATTTTAATGAGTAATGTATGCAATATCATTTCTTTAATGTTATGCATGGATGTCCTTTATTCTGTACAGTATTTAATCTGGTGTGTAGAGTACGGCTTGCACACAGAAAATTAGATTTTAGGTCCTTGGAGAATATAAGTATTTGTTCGCAGTTTAGATAGAAATGGACATACCATTGGTACGACTGTAGCACATAGTTTTAGGAGGCGTGTCTTAGTTACGGGAAATAGATAATAGTATCGTGTATTGTTCCGACTCTCTGTACTAGTACACTTTGTGAGTATTGAACGGGACACATTGAGGTAATTAATTTTATACTAACTATATAAATTAATTTACACCCCAAGATTATTATGAGAGTGCTTATTCTCTTAATCCTGAAATAATTATTGACTTGCATATATTTAATTTCTATTGTTTTGAGTCATTAGAGGGTGCAATCTTATATTCATTTATATTTTCAGTGAGTTAGATAGCGGTATTAGTTATATGGAGAATATTAATTATTGAAAATATCCATGTCTTGAATGATCAGGATTGAGATACCCCCTTAAGTAAACTTATAAGTTTTGATCGGGTCAAACCCTGCAGGTAGATTTGATTATTCGGCGGTCAAATATGTTAAGCGGAAAAACTTAAGAAATTTAAATATACTGATCAAATTAAATTATCAGTAATTAAATTTAATTAGCGGGTATTGAGAATCTTAACGTGGGGAGATAAGTTAAACATTTAATAACAGGAGCTCAATGCAACATGGTATTGAGATTATGGTTTAGAGTGCAATTATAGTTCTTTAGTGGTGTGAACAGTAATTTAGCATTTTATTGAAATTACGAAAACCATTGTAAGGTTTTTATAATTACAGATACAGTTATGACGTTTGCTTAATTGTAGAAACTGCTCATACGTGTCTGTGTTCCACTGGAAGTATTACTCATAATTACTCCCTATGTCCCTACTGTAGCCCTATAAATATGTAGTAAGGCTTAACCAAATTCATAACTCATCTTCAAGATTAAAGCTAACAAGGTTTTGCCGGTACGAGTTCTCAAAGGATCGTACCCCACACTGCTCGAAAATCACATAAAGGAATACAGTAGAATCAACCAAAAAGGTGCTTCAACTCAGAATAAAATTTTGTAGTTGGAGAATCGACCAAAAAGGTATTTTGCTAAATTAACTGTGGTGGTACGAGTTTTATTTTGATCGTTTGACATCAAAATGTTTTATCTAGAGCCCGTTTCGGCGATTACCTATCCATTTTTTTTATCGAAAATCGTTTACAAAAATAATAATCTTGGCAGTTTTGCCTCCAACAATTGGTATTAGAGCCGTTTTGTTTTTTTCTTACGGTTTCTCAAGAGGCCAGATAGATTTAGAACTGTACTAACTTTGTTTTGTAGCCGTTCTAATCTCGATTTTATAATCATCTTTTATTCATGTTTGATTGAATGGTTTGGATGATAATTACATTTTTTATCACGAGGGTTGATCATGATTGTTTAAGTTTTTTCTAGATTGAATGTGAATCTATGGGACATAGGTTTCAGGTTTCAGGTTTCGAGTTTTACGGGTCAGAGATCGCAGTAATTTTTTTAACGATTTAAAAAAAAATCGATAATTTTCTATAGGATTTATGTATTAAAAACAGCAGCAAAATAAGTCCAAAAATAGTCGTAAAAAATCAACAAAAACAGCCACCACAGGCGACTTTGCCGGTAACAGTTCGGGGCCAGTTTTGTTGATTTTTTGAGACGTTTTTGGAACTATTTTTTAATCAATTTTTTAGACATAAAAGAGCAGTAAACATACCTTAAAATAATACCAAAAAATGACATAAAAAATAGGCCAAAACAAGCTGCAAAAATAGCAAAAAATTGGCGGCGGTTTCTGACGGCACAGGCAGCTCTTCAGGGTTATTTTTGGGACTATTCGAGGCGTTCTTTGTCACACTCCGAACCCCGGGGGACCCATAAATGAATTCCCAAACCAATTCATATAATAATTGTCACGCACCAAAACCTAAGGTCACGTGAAAATCCACCAAACACAAGTTTTATAGAAAATAGGTTTTTATACATTCAAATCCACCTGTTAAAATCACAAGAAAACCTAATATGCATCTCTCATAAGCAGTAAACATCTTGTATAACATGCATAAGTATATCGCCTTATGGCGTACAAAACTGCCTTCAGGAACAGGCATACGAAAAGAAGGAAAACTATAAAGTCTTCCGCCAACACAAGCATCACCAGAGCTACTCCTCAACCACATCATCACCTGAAAATAGTTTTACAGAAAATCTCACCCGTGAGCCAAAGCCCAATAGAAACAGACAATAAAGCTGTAAAACAGGTAATATGCGATCATATAGAATGGGAGCGTACTCAACCACAAGCCAAAAAGGTTTTACGTCATAAAATCCCAAGTTTCCCACAAACCTCCAAAACAGT
>JAUMHN010093882.1:0-25354 GCA_032360265.1 Heliamphora ciliata
TGTTTAGAAAAATTCTGTATGAACTCTATTATCTTAACTTACACAAACGGCTGAACAGTTCAAGGCATTATGTCCACTGATTATCCAGTAAATTCAATAATTTTTTCACAAGGGAAGGTTCAAAACCAAAATCTACCTATCTTATGTGAAAAAAAAATTATTGAACTTTTTCTATGTTTGCATCTTATTACATTTCTTTTCCGTTAACTTCCATTCATGTGGGGAATTATTGGAATAAATGGGTTTGAATGAGTTTGAACATGATTTTTAGCTAACTTTGGAGCTAAAAATCTTTGGATTGGATTAATCTTTTTTTATGTTTCAAGTTTTAATTTGTTTATCTCTATGACTAGAGTAATCATAGATTTCGTGGCATTTAAAACCATTAATGAGTGATTGAGAAATTGACTCTAAAATTATGCTATTGAAGTTGACAAAAATGTGGTAACTAAGTCCAATCCCACATTGGTTGTGAGAGTTTTAGGTGAGTGGCTTATATAAGTCAAGTTTTGCCTAAGGGGTGTACCTCTTAGGTACACCCAGTTTTGTGGATGGGGGAGGACCTACTCAACGGTGAGTTTGACCAAAACCTCACACGCGCACCACTCGCCCACCTGGCGGTGCCGTGCCGAGTCAGGCTCGAGCTCGAGTCCGGGTCTGGGTCCGCGAGTTATGGGTTATGGGTTCGGTTCGACCCTTATCTTTTTATAGAAAATTTATTTAATTAAAATTTTAAATTAAAATTAAATTATTTAAATTTTAAATTAATTTACCGTTACATTGAAGGGTTCGGGTCTGTTAAAGTCATACCAAATCGGTTCATGCCTGTTGGGCAATCCAACCGCCAGGCTGAACCGGTGTCAATCGGCTCGAATTAATCCGAACAGTCACCTTTCGTGCCCATAAAAAGGCTTCTCTAGAACCAATTCTGGTATCCAAAAAATCTCCAACCTAGCTCCATTACCGAAATCTGCTTTTGCATCTTCATCGTTGTTCCATTCGAGGGAAAGTTCAAACACTGCAGCGTTTACTGAGTGTGCAGATCGCAATGCTTTCTCTGCACACGGGGATCATTTTATCCTAGAGACAATCGTCCAATCCACCGCAAGCATCGAGGCGGGGACGTAATCTGTCTTAAGGAGACACCGTTGAACGTTGGACTCGATCCCAACCCGTTCTGTAAGACTGTTCCAGTTTCATTGCTTTCTACTATTGCTACTCTGCTCTACTCTGTTCTGTTCTATTTTATAAAATTGTCCTTACTTCTGCTGTTGTTTTATAAAATAGTTTTCTGTTCCTCTTTGGGTTTTATGTCCTGTTCTGTATTTTCTCTAAAACCAGTTTTCTATTTTTGCCTTGCTACTTCAAAATGTTTTTTTTTTCAAAAACCTTTTCTATTTTGATTTTATAATATAAAATAGTGTTTTATTTTCTAGTTATGTTACATATTTCTGTTTCTGTTTTGAATTTCTGTTTAAAAATAACTGTGTTTTGTTTTAATAAAACGTTTTAATCAAACTGTTTGAGTTTGCTTTGTTTTAATATGTTGTTTTTCCCATATATCAAAAATAAATTAGCACAATTCTATTTTAGATTAAGTTTGTTGTATTTTTTATTACTACTTTTGTTATTGTATTTTCTACAGTTGTTGATTCGATTTTAGTATACCGACAGATAAATTTTTTCAGTATCAAAACCAGCAATCTTTAGACAGATTACCATATATTATACTTTGATTCTGAAAAGTATTATGTTGGTGTGACATAGTTCATTAATTACATATTCTATTCTGGAAGAATTCTATCGGTACTTGTTTAAACGATTATTACAATTATTTAAATGTTACTGTTTTAAAGTTTTATATACTTTTTGTTGAATTCTGTTTCAATGTTGATTCAGCTTTTGCAGTTATGGCAACCAAAATCGACAACAAAATGAACCCACCCTTGCTGCTTCTGCCCCGTGGTGGCTTCTGTTCCAACCCTGATTCTGGTTACGGTTCCTGTAAACCATGAAGAGAAACCAAGAAAATTCAATAGGACAGATTTCAAAAGGTAGCAGCAATAGATGCTGTTCTACCTTACAATGCTGAATCTGGTGCGATTCTTCCAAGAGGATGCTCCCTCGTTGTTTAAGAATGAGGGAGATCGGCAAGTTGTGGTTGCGGTTGCGGTTGATGCGTGGAAGCATGCTAACTTTTTATGCCGCAACTACATCCTGAATGATCTGGACAATACATTGTACAACGTGTATAGTTCGCTGAAGACGGCCGCCAAGGAATTGTGGAAATTTCTTAACAAGAAGTACAAGACGGAATATGCTGGGATAAAAAAATTTGCCATCGGCAGATTTCTCAAGTTCTTAATGGTGGATTCGAAAACCGTTATCAGCCAGGTCCAAAAGCTTCAACTGATACTGTATAAAATTCATGCTGAAGGTACGACTCTAAGTGAGTCCTTTTATGTGGCTGTCATTATTGAAAAGTTACCACTGTTTTGAAGGAATTTCAAGAACTATCTGAAGCACAAGCACAAGGAAATAAAACTTGAAGACCTAATTGTCAGGCTCAAGATAGAGGAGGATAACCGTACTGTCGAGAAGAAAGGGTTACAGAGGTTCTAGTTTAAGGCAAAGGCCATTGTGGTGGATCAAGCTCAAAAAGGAAAAAAGAAAAAAAAAACACAACCAAAAGGGCACGGATGGTGATTTTAAAAAGTTCAAGGGAAGATGTTTTGTATGTGACAAGCCAAGCCACCGTGCTAAGAATTGCTAAAGCAGCAAAGACTAGGGAAATGCCACGAAGAGGCAGAAGCATGCTTAGGCGAATGTTGCTAAAATAGAGAATCTCTCATTTGATGTGTTTGAGATGAACCTGACAACTGTAGTGCCGGAGATTAACTTGGTTGGATCCTACCCCAAGGAGTGGTGGGTGGATACTGGTGCAACTGGGCATATTTGTGCGGATCAAAAGATGTTCATCATGTTAGTGTTATATACTAAAAACATAGAATTATTTTAGTTTCATTATTTAATTTTATTTTAAGAAAATTATTTTTTTATTTGATGAAAATCTTAATGCGCAATATATGCAATATTATTTCTTTAATGTACTGTATGGTTGTCTTTTATTCTATACAAAATTTAATCTGGTATGTAGAGTACGGCTTGCACACAGAAGACCAGATTATAAGTTATTGCAGAATATAAATTTGGTTCAAGTTTAGATGGGAATGGACAAACCATCGGTACGACTGTAGTATAAAGTTTTAGTAGACCTATCTTGGTTACGAAAAACAAATAATAGTATCGTCTATTATTCTAACTTGCTGTGATAGTACACTTTGTGTGTATTGAACATGACCATATTGGAGTAATTAATTTTGTACTGATTATATAAATTAATTCACATCCAAAGGTTATTATGAGTGCTTATGTTCTTAATCTCAAAATAATTATTATTTATATATATTTAATATTCGTTATTTTAATTCATTAGAGGGTGTGATATTTTATGAGTCTATAGTCCCGGTGAGTTGTATAGCGGTATTAATTATATTGTGAATATTAATTATTGACGGAATTCACGTTCCAATTGTTCGGCATTGACAATAACTCTTAACGAAACTTATAAGTTTTTACCGGACCAAATCTTGTAAGTGGATTTGAATATCCAGCAGTCAAATAAATTAGGTGGAAGGACTTAAAGAATTTTAAAATTGCCGATTAAATTAAATTGTCAGTAATTAAATTTAATTGGCGGGTATCGAAAATCTTAACGTGGAAAGATGAGTTAAGCATTTAATAACATGAGCTCAATGCAAATTGGTCTTGAGATTATGGTTAAGAGTACAGTTATGATTTTTTAATGGTGTGAACTATAATTTAGTATTTTATAAAAATTACAGAAATCGCTGCAAGATTTTTATAATTACAGAAACCGCTGAGAGGTTTACATATTTGCAGAAGCCGTTGGATAGGTATCTGGATTACATTAGAAGTTTATCTCATAATTACTCCACAGGTCTCTGCTGTAATCCTATAAATATGCGAATAGGCTGAACCAAAAATTATAAGTTGTCTTTCAAGACTAAGGCTATCTAGGTTCTGTCGGTTTCAGTTCTCGAAGAATCGTAACCCACACTACGTTCGGGAATCGCATCGAGAATATAGTAGAAGGTTTGACCGAAGCTTCAACTCGAGAAATCAAAATTCGTAGTTAGAGAATTGACCAAAAGGTATTCATCTGAATTAACTGTGGTGGCATGGGTTTTATTTTTGATCGTTCGACATCAAAAAAAAATTATCTGGACGCTGTTTCGACGATTACCCATTTAGTTTTTATTTTTCAAAAAATCATTTACAAATCAATGATCTTAACAGTTTACCTCCAACACACCACTTATCAAGCAGTGACAAGTGAAGAACAACTTTTCATAGGGAATTTGTCTACTGCAAAAGTGGAAGGACAAGGGAATGTTGTGCTGAAGATGACCTCGGGCAAGGAGTTAATGTTGAACAATGTTCTGCATGTGCCAGAGATATGTAAAAATCTTCTGTCAAGATCTCAGAGATATGTAAAAATCTTCTGTCAAGATCTTTGTTGAGCACAAATGGATTCAAGCTAGTCCTTGTGTCTGACAAGTTTGTATTGAGTATGAAGGGCATGTACGTGGAGAATAGGTACATGTCAGATGGCTTGTTCAAATTTAATGTAATGACTGTTGTCCCGAAATTTAATAACAATACTACATCTTCTGCTTATATGCATGAGTCTTCTTATGTGTGGTATAGTAGATTAGGACATGTTAATTTTGAATCATAGCATAGATCAGTTAACATGAATTATTTGTCAAAATTTAAAATTGACTCAAATCATAATAGTGAGACTTGTGTAGAAGCTAAATTAATTAAAGTGCCTTTTTAATCTGTAGAAAGAAGTAAAAAGTCTCTTGGTTTAATCCATAGTGATATATATGATTTAAAATTTATTCAAATATGAGGAGGCAAAAAGTATTTTATCACTTTTATAAATGATTGTACTATATACTGCTATGTGTATTTGTTAAGAAGTAAAGACAAAAGCTTAGAAAGTTTTATATTGTATAAAATGGAGGTTAAGAACTAACTTAGCAGAAAGATTAAAACCTTAAGGAGTAATAAGGGAGGTGAATATAAATCACTTTTTAGTGAGTTCTATTCGCAACATGGAATTATCCATCCAATCACAGCTCCTTATACTTCACAGCAAAATGGAGTCGCTGAACAGGAGAACAAAACTTTAAAGGAAATGATGAATGTTTTACTCATTAGTTCTGGGTTACCTCAGAATTTGTGGGGGGGGAACAATACTTTCAACCAATTACATTCTTAACAAGATATCCCATAAGAAAACGAATAAGACTCTGTATGAATTATGGAATGGTTGAGAACCTTCCTATAAATTCTTAATAGTGTGAAGGTGTCTAGCTAAGGTGGCAGCTCTAGATCGTAAAAGAGTCAAGATATGACCAAAAACTATTGATTGTATATTTATAAGATATACAAATAACTGTAGCACATATCAATTTCTAGTATATAAAAGCGATAATTCAAAGATTCAAGTAAATACGGTTATTGAATCTAGAAATGCATCGTTCTTTGAACATGTATGTCCGTACAAATCTACACAAGAGATAAGTTCGCTTAAAAGTACTTATGATACTGCAGTAGGCAGTAGGTAGTAGGCAATAGACAGTAGTGAGGTAAAAGATGAGGATCAAGGATTGAGAGAGGATGATAAACCTAGATGTAGTAAATAAGCTAGAATATCCAGATTCTTTGGTCCGAATTTTCTAAATATTTGTTAGAAAATGAGCCTCAAACTTTTAAGGCTGCAATGTCCTCCCCATAAGCACCTCTGTAGAAAAAAGCAATCAATAGTGAAATTGAATATATCTTGCAAAATCATACTTGGGAATTGATGGACCTTCCACCTGGTTGTAAATCTCTTTGATATAAATAGATATTCAAGAGAAAAATGAGAGCAGATGGATCAATTGAGAAATACAAGGCGAGACTTGTAGTTAAGGGATACAAGCAGGCTGAAGGGGCGGACTACTTTGATATCCACTCGTCTGTGACTAGAATAACTTTCATTGGGATGTTAATTTCTATTGCATCATTATTTAATCTAGAAATACATCAAATGGATGTTAAGACAGCCTTCTTAAATGGAGATTTAAATGAAAAAATTTATATAGAACAATTTGAGGCCTTTATAGCTCCAGGACAAGAGAAAAAGGTCTGTAAGCTTGTACCCTTTATGGGTTAAAACAAGCACCTAAACAATGGCATGACAAGTTTAACAGTACAATGTTGTCAAATGGTTTCAAAATAAATGAGTGTGACAAATGTGTCTATGTGAAAGACATTAACAAATGTTATGCCATTATTTGTTTGTATGTTGATAACATACTAATCTTGAGTAGTAATAATTCTGTAATTAAAACTATCAAGAATATTTGAACAAGACGTTTGATATGCAAGATATGTGAATATCAGATGTTATACTAGGGATGAAGATTATTAAAACATCTGATGTATATGCCTTATCTCAGCTCTATTATGTTGAAAAGATTCTAGAGAAGTTTGATAAGGATGATACCCACATTGCAAGGATACTTGTAGATATAAATCTCTATATGTCCAAGAATACAGATAAAGGCATATTACAATTAGAATATTCCCGTATTATTGAAAATCTCATGTTCTTAATGAATTATACGAGATCTGACTTGGCATATGCTGTGAGCAAATTGAGCAGGTACACTAAAACCTTGGGACTGACTATTTGCAGGCAATCATAAGGGTACTAAGATATTTGAGATACACCCAAAACTGTGTTGTACTACATCAGATATCTAGCTGTACTGAAAGAGTACAGTGATGCAAATTGAATATCTGATACTAATGACTCCAAATCTATAAGTGGATACGTATTCACTTTGGGTGGTGCATCTATATTATGAAAATCCTCCAAACAGACGTGTATAGTGAGGTTTGCAATGGAGTATGAGTTTATAGCTTTAGACAAAGCTGGAGAGGAAGCTGAATGGCTTTGTCAGTTTTTAGAAGATATCCCAATGTGGCATAAACATGTGCCGGCCATCTGTATACATTGCGACAGTTAATCAGCAATGGCTAAGGCACAGAATAATATATATAACGAAAAGTCTCAACATAAACGTCGCAAACACAATACCGTGAAATACTTGCTCTCGAGTGGAATAATTTCCATTGAATATACGAAATCTAAAGATAATATAGCAGATCGGTTAATTAAAGGCTTAAACAGAGAGCAAGTTAGTCGTTTATCGAAGGGAATGGGCTTACTGCCTATGAATTAAGAGTCACCTCAATGGCAATCCAACATAACTGACTAGAGATCCCAAGATCCAGATTCAAAGGAACAACCGAATTGTGTGTGACTCAGTGTCATCACTATGGAGATAAAATCTCCTACCCATTCCTATGATAGTATAGTGATATCTATAGCGTTACTAGGATAAGTTATGCTTTTAATGGTTCTTATACCTTAAAATTCAAGTCGAGTATAGCAGGATACTCTTAATGAGAATCACTTATATGAGTGAGAAGTAGCCATTCCTGTGAGAATCCTAAAGCTACATTATCTAGCAACACTCATGAAACCAAGATTTGTCTAGGGCTAAAATGGGCACAACCGTGAGAACCTAACTATATTTAGAAAAATTCTATGTAAACTTTATTATCTTGGCTTATACAAACGGTTGAACAGTTTAAGGTATCGCATTCACTGTTAGCCAGTAAGCCCGATAGTTTTTCACAGGGGAACGTTCAAAACCAAAAACTACCTATCCTATGCAAAATTTTTCTTATTGAACTTTCTCTGTGTCTGCATATTGTTGCATTTTTTTTTCTGTCAAGTTCCATTCATGTGAGGGATTATTAGAAAAAGTGGGTTTTGAATTGATTAAAACATGATTTTTAGCTAATTATTTTTGTGTTGGATTAATTTTTTTAGATGATTCTAAATTCTAATTTATTTATCTCCATGAGTAGAGTATTCATGAATTTTATGGCATTTAAAACTATTAATAGGTGAATAAAAAATTGACTCCAAAAGAGGCCATTAAAGTTGGCAAAAATGTATTAACTAAATCCAATCCCACGTTGGCAATGCTATGATACTCGCTAAGTACCAATAATTTTCCCTACTGTGCTGCACATTGCAAAAACCTAACGGAAGCAAATTTTTACTTTATCATCACAATTAAACCAATTATTATGCTTAAAAAAAAAACGGAATCCAAATAAAACATTTCAAAATAGCTCCAGCCACTATTTTTTTTTACCACTTTTAATCTTGTAACGGAAATTAAAAATTTTCAAACCTTTCTTTATTCCATCATTCAAAATATTTATTTTGAGCTCATTAATTTGAAGGAAAGAACCATCATTAAATAATATTTACAATTAAGATTTTATTTCAAATTATCTATTTTGAAACAATAATTTAAATTTTATAAAAATTCGAACACTTTTTATGCGTTATTTATGGCAGAATAATTAGCATTTTCCTTAAGTGAAAAAAGATAGAAACATGACCGAATAAGATTTTCTCATTTATACAAATTAATTTTTTTATTTTTTTATTTAATATATTGTTATATAAATCTCAATAAACAAATTTTTAAAACATAAATATTATTAGAAATAAATATATATATAATAAAAATTATATAGTTTTCAAATTTTAAAACGTAAACTAAACTCTCTTTCTAAAATCTAAAGTTCAAAACGCTAACATAAACAATTATTTCACATTATTATCACAATTAAACCAATTGTTATGTTTTTAAAAATACGGAACCCAAATAAAGCATTGCATAATAACTCCGGCCACTAAAACAATTTTACCACTATTAATCCTGTAACGGAAATCAAAAAATTCAGAACCGTTTGTTTATTCCATCATTCAAAATATTTATTTAGGTTTTCACCATAAATCAAGAGACTCGTGCTCTTTAATTCCAATAAAAAAACATCATTAAATAATATTTACAATTAAAACTTTATTTCAAATTTCATATTTTGAAATAATCATTTATTCCAATGCTTTTACTCATATTATTGCCTTTTTGGCTTTAAATCGCTCATAAAATTCACCAAATTAATTTTTTTACTTATTTAAGTTAAAGTCAAATTGCCAAACAAGCATTTATTAGAAAATTGCCAAAAATGAAAAAAAAGTTCAACATAGCCCTTATTTGGGAGTTATAAAAAGCTTGACTTTTAAAAAAATTATTTTTTTTAAGAAGAAGGAAAAAAATTAAAGTGATTGGAATACTTTTTTTAGGATAGATTTTTTTTTTATTAAAATGTTTAATATACCTTACTTTTCGCTTTGAAGTTGGCCATTAGGTAATGTTTACAATTTTTTCTTTTTTATTTACAATAACCAAAAATATATCTTTGTTTATTTTATAAAAAATAAAAAATAAAAATATGTTTAGCACATAGATAATCGAAAAGTGGTAATTAGAGGTTGTGGATGAATATAGTGGTGAAAAATGGTGACCGAATGTGATGGTCAGGGGTATTAGCCGTTGATAATAATAAGAGGTAACAATGGTGATCGAAAGTAGTGGTCAGACACAGTAGTTATATGTGGTAGTCGGAGGGAGTGGCCGGAAGTGGTGGTCAGAACCAGTAGCCGAAAAGTAGTGGTTGGAGGGGGTGATCGAAGGTCTTAACAGGGAATGATAGCAATGGATAACAATAGTGATCAAAAGTGGTGGCCGTATGTGGTAGTTGGAATTGATCGGGCGAGATCAAATGTGATCGATGCGATCGAGATTGATTGTGGGTGATCAGCAGTAATCAAGAGCAATCTAGTTCAATCAATGGTGGAAAATTGATCATCAATGGATGTAGCTGGGATTTTAGTTGTAGGTGGAGTCAAATCAGACTGCGATTTCTTGATTCGACAAATGATTAGCAATTATTACACCTCGACAAATAAGCAGAGTAACGACAGACACCTCGACGAATGGGTGGAGTGACGACGAGCTCCTCGACGAATAGGTGTCAGGCATCTCGATGTATAGGTGCGTGCCATGCTGGTTTCAGTGTGGCGGATTAATGATGACGGCAGAATCGACATCGATACTAGTTATCTTCAAGGTGGTTTATAGAATTTAAGCCAATGTGGAGATTGTTGGGTGTGTGTCTTGTATTTTACGGGCCTATATAATTAGTATTTTATTTACATGTATTTGGGCTGGACTGGGCTCACGAATCCAAAGAAGTCTAATCTGTATAAGGCTTTACAATTATATGGGGTTATAGTTTTAGGGTTTCCAATAAATAGAACCTTATAACTCTAGTTATCGTGTGGAGACTTGAATCAAACAGGGTAAAGATGTAGGGAGAGATGAAAAAATACAAGGGGCACATGAATAACTCTTGAGCGGAAAAACATGGTTTGTTTCAGGGATTGGGTTGTGGGTGTCGTCTTTTAGGTGTCGTCTTTTAGGTGTTTTTGATATCGGGATTGTATATTCAACGGTTATAGTAGATTATCTTTCACACCTATTGACGTAGGCAGGTTGTGCCAAACCACATAAATTCTTGCGTGATTTTTTCTTTGGTGTGTGATTATTTTTTCTTTCGTTTACGTTCAAGGATTGGTATCCAAATCCCAACACGCATACACTCATCGGCCAGCAAGGACGGGACCTATAGGTCCCCATCTCAAACCTCTACAATTTGGCGCGGTTTGTGGGAAGTCTACAAAAGAATGCCTTCTTGGCGGCGAGTTGTGAGAACCTCACCTACAGTAACCAACGAAGGGAACATGCTAGGCCGCAAGTGAAAGCTTTGCATGCGAGCCATCGAGCAAGGAGCAACCAGGGAGGGAGGCACCAGGTTCACTCCAAAGTTCACGTTGGTGGATCGAGAGTGGACCGAAGGTAAAATGCCTCTAACGAGAGCTCTTATCGATCTGCACCACTTGAGAGAGACCATCCTCCCCGTTATTCTTTGCAACAGGTGGTGGAGCAATACTAGGATGAGTTTGACAGACGTGACCAACAACTGGCTAGGCTGCGCAGGGAACTACGCTAGACCAGGGGTCGCTTATACTAGATCCGTGAACCGCAACTCTAGCCTGACCCTCCAGGGACTAGCGTAGGGCGAAGAGCAAGAATCGATCCTCAAGCATGGGAAAAGGAGTTAACCATGGATTGAAGTTGCATGTCTGGGACCAAGATATGAAGGTCAGGCCAGACCCAAACCTCGAGTAACACCCATGCCGAAACTATAGCTCGACGAGTGGTGATGGTTGATCCTCAAAGGAGAGGAGCCCCACATGAAGAACTGGAGAACAAGAAGGATGACCAAAGGGAGGACCAGTGACAATGGTTGCATCTACAACTCAAGGGAAGCCTCCAACCCTCCTAAAGGAGGTCGGCTAAAGGTGTAGCACGGAGGGCCCTAGAGCATATCTTAGCTTCCCCCTTTACATGAGAGGTGGATGGGATGGAGCCACCACACAAATTTAAAGCCCCAAGGTTTAACCTCTACAATGGAAAGATGAACCTAGCTAGCCATATTAGACATTTCAAGCAAATGATAGCACTTTAGAGCAAGAACAACCCTCCTGATGTGTAGGGTGTTCCCCTCCAGCTTAGGGAAGGTCGCTCTGAGGTGCTTTGACAAACTCCCAGCCGGTTAGGTTAGAAGCTAGAAACAACTAGCTGAGTTTTTTGCAACAAGATTCATTACCAATAGCAGCAGCTAAGGGAGATCGACTTGCTCCTTAACCTCAGAAAAAGGGAGAGTGAAAATCGGGGGGATTATGCACGGTGGTATTGAGAGACATTTAATGGCATCGACAATTGCAATGAATAGTTAGTAGTACACTTGTTCAAGTTTGGCTTGGATAAAACCCATAAATTAAGGTAAAACACCAACAAGCGGTATAGTTGAGCTGATGTAGGGGATTGAACAATACACAAAGGTTGAGGAAGACATGGAAGGACCTATCACTGAGGTGCTGGCATGGATCGAAGAGGGTTGAGCAAGCAATAAAGGCAACAAGAAGGCCAAAAAAAGGCCCAAAAGAGAGAAGCCTAAATCCAGCTATAACACGGTGTTTAAGGAGCCTTTCTATAAGCTCCTACCCTAGATTAAGGATAAGTCATGGTTCACCTGGCTCCTGAAGATGATTGAGGACTCGAGTAAGAGGAATCAAAAGTAGTGATGTTCTTACCACAAGGACTATGGGAACCTCACAAAGAATGCCGAGCTTTTAGGAAGCATCTAGAGGACCTGGTGAAAGCGGGCCACCTCGGACAGTTCATCGACAGAAAGAACACAAGGGCTAAGAGTAGGCAGCCATGTAGCCCAAACAAATAGTAAGCGTAAATGAGTTAGCGGGGGCTATAAGTGTCATTCATGCTGCGTCTCGACCTAGGATGATGAATGAAGTCGGCTCGAAGACCAGAGAAGCCGTCCATAGAAGGGAAATCATGAAACCCAGCTTAGGACAGGGGAACCGACCAAGAGGAAGAGGCCGAGTAGCGAATACTCTGCCAAAAACATTACTTTTACAGGTTAGGATATGAAGTGGTTGAGCACCTACACAATGACCTTCTAGTAGTAACTTTACGGATCAGGATGTATGATGTGCAACACATTTTGGTAGACCAAGATAGCTCATCGGAGGTATTCTACTCTAACCTGTTCTTCAAGCTGAGGCACAAGAAAGAAGACCTCGAAAGGTCATATATTCCATTGGTCGGGTTCAATGGCCAGCCAATTTTCCCTATGGGAGGAATCACTCTACCCATCAAAGCATGGCACAGACTCTGAATATTGAATTGTTTGTAATGGACGTGTCATCCCCATATAATACCATAATGAAGAGGGCATGGCTGCACCAGTTGAAGGCCACTCCATCGACTTACCATCAGGTGCTCAAGTTTCCAACAGCTCAGGGGGTTGGAGACCGTGAGGGGAGATCAAGACATGGTGAGGCAATGCTTCATGCCTCCCATACAAGGAAAGGCTAGTACATCTACCGACTAATAGGTTTGTGTAATGGAAGTGCATGATAGGCCGATCCTGGAGGACTTGGGCCGAGTTCTAGCAGAGAGAGTGTAGAGCCCCTAAAAAAGTCATGCTCACAAAAGACGAACCAAATCTTTACTTTCTGCTAAGCACGAATTTAGCAAAATAGAAAGAGCACGATCTAGTAGCATTCCTAAGTCAAACATTGAGGTGTTCGCTTGGACACTGTATGAGATATCGGGTATCAATACCTGAGGTCATACAATAGCACCCCAACGTGAATCTGACTCACAAGCCCTTTGTCTAATGATGGAGGAGGTTGGCGCCACAACATGTAGAAGCTGTCCTGGAAGAGGTGGATACATCGCTAGAGGCGAATGCTATAATAGAGGTTCAATACCCGCTTTGGATTTCTAACACTATAGTGGTCAAGAAGAAGAATGGAAAGTGGAGAGTATGCATTGATTTCATCGACTTGAACAAGGCTTACCCGAAAGATTCATTTCCCCTTCCCATGATTGATCAATTGGTAGACTCAGTCGTAGGCCATAAAAAGATGAGTTTCTTGGATGCATACAGAGATTACCACCAAATAGCTCTCTATCCCAACAATTAGGGGAAGACATCCATCATCACACCTTGGGGACTATATTATTATAAAGTCATGCCATGTGAGTTGAAAAACGCAGGAGCTAGTTATCAAGATATTCCAGTCGATGCTCAGGCACACCGTGGAGATCTACATTGATGACATGGTGGTTAAGAGCAAGGTGGTGGCTAGCTATTTGGCTAACCTAAACGTAACATTTGAGGTGCTGAAAGCCTATAAATTATGGCTAAACACCTTGAAATGTGCCTTCAGTGTAAAGTCAGGCAAATTCTTAGGTCATCTAGTAAGCAAAAGAGGAATCAAAGTCGATCCCGACCATATTGGCGCGGTAAAGAGCTTGCAGCTATCTAGGATCGTTCAGAAAGTTTAAAAATTGACAAGGATGGTAGCCGCGCTCAATCACTTCATCACCAGATCTTCAAATAGGTGCATACCATTCTTTCAGATGGTTAGAAAGGGTAAGAACTTTATGCTGGGTGCAGACACTACAATTTGATCAAGTCGAATCTTAGGCACCCGTCTTGAATGCTCCTTAATGATAAAAACATGGAATTTTGCACAATGATGTTTCTAATAATTGCAATGCCAAGAATTCAATTCAAAATCCAAGAAATCACCCATCTCTTCGAAAACCTTCAGGCTGCGACCTTCTTAATCATCACGTTGCCACCTTTTTATGATCCAACCCAGGTCGTGTCCTTGAGGTAACGGTCGTGATCTTTTTGTGATCCTAGAACATGCCGTGAACTTCATGTTTCATGGCCATGACCTTTTTACGATCTTATAACAGGCTGCGACCTTTGAAGGTCACGATCGTATTGGTTCGTACATTTAGTTCATAGTTACGACATTTAAGTACATGGAGCCATCCTTTGCACCTTTTTAGACAGGTGGCAACATCCTAGAGGACCTCTGTGCTGCCTTAAACGCCTATAAATAGGCGCCGTTTTCACTGAAATCAGAGAGAACATTCTGTGATACCAATACTCTGCCAAATTCGTTTCTCGTTTGATACTCCCTCGATACACACATCCCAATATCATCCATTTCCAAGCTAAGTTCGTGGCATTGCTCGTGTTTGGAAAGCTCTCGAAGCATGGACTACCAGACAACTCTAGCCCACTATACCCTAGGGGACATCCGAGACGGTTGATCACATTAGGTAACCTTAGAAAATCGTGATATTTCTTAAACTCCTATTTTTTCTCTCTCGGGAGTCGTCACGATTAAGGTTTCCATTTATTGATTTTCTTAGCATTTAACTTATCCATGTCAAGCATGTGTTTCTAATGATTTGTGATAGGAAGTAAATAGTATATATCAAAGCATGTTCATATTCACCCTCGTTTCATGAAAAATAGTGTTTAATACTTTATGTAGGACATAGGATAGTATGTTTTGATGTGATTCCGTGTTCACTGGAACATCAGACACCCAAAAATGTTTATGTAATCTTTTAAACGTAACGGCTACGACCTTCTATTGTCACGGCCACGAGTATTTTGTTCTTGTTGTTACGGCCGCTATATATTTTCTTCACGATCGCCACCTTTGCTATATTTTTATCACAACCACAACTTACTGTTGCCACGGCCGTGGACTTTCTATGAGACCAGTAGCTCAAAAATAGTGTCCTAACCTTTCTGTTTCCTCTGTTTGACCTTATGTGCAGCATGTTAGAAATTGAACTGTATAGTGTGACCCTTTAATTCTTCATATCTTTTTTTGATTAGATCTTTAATCTTAGCTTATATGTTTTAGCTTATCTTGTTTAAACGAATAAGTGTGGCATGTTTAGAAATCATAACCCTATTGCATGACCATTAGGATTTTCTCATCTTTAAGTTAGAACTTTTCTTCCTTGTTTGATTTTGATTGGACTCTCTTGAACCTCATGTTCTGTATATGTTACTTTTGAAAAGTTTACAACAAGAACCAATAATAACAAAGTAGAAGCCAACCTTACAGTTGGGTGAAAAGGGTACTTAACACCTTTCATTTTCGTACCTTAGCTCCTGAACCCTCTTTTTCTCTGATTATGTTTAAATGACCTATGACCTTTTTTTTGTTTTTCTTGATTTTTTTCAAAAATTAAGTGGCAACTCCATTTTCTACATGTGTTTGGATATCTTGAATTTCTCGTTTTAAAAGGACTATTTTTCTAAGACAATGGATATTCGACACATCATTTTTCGACCCACCCAAAAACGCCCACAGTTTTTCTGGTGACTGTGTTAGGGACTAATTTTTCAAAAAAAAAATCATAAGAGGGCTTAACTTGAAATTTCATTGGTTCTTGTTGTAAACTTTTTGTTGGTATTTACATTTGCATTGTACATATTTGCATGCTTGATTCTCAAAATTCTCGCTCTGCCTAACTGATACCTCGATCAGTTTACTGTCTCGAGGTTATGTTAGAGAAGCAAGAAAACTTCCTGGCCACATGCTCTCATAGATGTGGCAAAAATATTAATTGCGTACCGTTTGACCATACCTCGCACCACTACAGGAAATGGAAGGTATATTCCTAACTCTATTAAGAAGGTACACTGAGTGTAGACCTATCAGCCTTCTCCTATTGCATATAATGTCTTAGACCCCTTTCTTTTAGGATCAATAAATCTTCTAGGTTTATGTGATTTTTTTTTTTGTGAATGCTTTTGTTTGTATAGTTGGCCCCCCTTTTTAGAATAGCTTTCATTTCTCCATGTTTTTGTTAGGTATGGGTTGTTCCAAGTTTAGACCTCGGCTGAAGAATTCTCCAGTTTACATTAGTCTTTACAGTTTAGAGACCCGAGATTATAGTTTCGTGCAAAGAAGAACCTATATGCATTTGGGCTTGATCTCTGAGAGGAAGACTTTGAAGGGTAGAACAGTTAGGTTCATCAATGGCAGACTTGTAGTTGACCATGACTGATATGATGAGGGCGATCATGTACTTGCAATAGATAGTAAATGGAGTCAATACTGTTATAAACAACCGGGCTAGAATCTAAACCCAGTGTCAGATACAGATTCAGGCTTTGCAGACCCGGGTAGTGGACCCCAACACAGTTCCCCAAAATGAGCAAAAATACAGAATAGGAGATAGCAACTGGGATGATAACCTGGTACCCGAATGAGCCCAACCGGCAGTAGTATCACCTGTGTGACCGGGAGTCTTGAAAGTTATAGCCACTAAAGAGTCGATCTTATCTTATAAGATTGATAAATTAGAGAAGGTTCTGAGAAAAGCCCGAAGAGTTAAGGATTACATGCTGGACATGGAGGTATTTTGTTTGTTCCCCGATGCAAAACTCCTCGAGAAATTTAAGATGCCTGATATGGAAAAGTTTAATGGGACCGAAAATTTGAGAATTTATCTAAAAATGTATGTGGGTACTCTATCGCCTGTGGGAATTAGTGATCAACTGAAGGCCCAGCTTTTTCAACTGTCTTTGTCGGGAGCCGTCCAAAAATGGTTTCTGTCATTGGATGCTAGAAAGACGAGAACTTGGGAAGATATTGCTACTGCGATTATCAACCAGTACAATTATAACATTCAGCTCGATGTTACGACCTGGGAACTCGAAACTACTAGACATATTGCCAATGAGTCTTTTGTTGATTTTCTAACCCATTTGAGCCTAAAGCAGTCAAAATGACAAATAGGCCTATCGAGAAGGAACAAGTAAGGATGGTGTAGACACCTTGATTTGACCCCACCTAATCTTAGATTGGTCCGGGTGAATTTGATGATGAAATCAGGTGAAATAGTGTTTCTAAACTATCCTCGGGGAATGATCCAAGCTCAGCACCCAAGCTAGATGATCAAAACCTTCAAACAGTGAACCTACATTGTCCAAACCTTGAATCGCCAACATCAGCCCTTGAGCTACCATCTTTGAACCTTGGGGTCGCTAACTCCATTGTGGTGACTGCCATGTGAACCTTTTGGAAACCCTAGCCAAAGTGGCGACTGCCACATTTGAACCTTGTGGTGGCTAACTCTGTTGTGGCGACCGCTGGAAGAAACCTTGGAAGCTTGACTTTAGTGGCGACCTCCAACTCCCAACTTGGCGACTGCCAACTCCAAATGGCCTGACGTGTCCCAAAATGTGCTAACACCTCATTGGTTGATGAACTCTATAAATATCGTACCTCTAATACGATTTTGAGAGGGCAATTGTGATGTTGAAATTCTGATGGGTTGAAAGGTGAGAGAGTTCTGATACTGACACTTTGTTGGAATACCAAGAAAGAACAATCATTAACACTGATACTTTGTTGGATTCTTGACTTGCCCTGACATTGAGATTGGAGCATTGCCTAAGGATTAGACTACTAATCACCATTCCTTGACTTAAGGATTCATTTGCGATTTAGGTATTTTGTTTAGATTCTCGGTCTTTCTCTCTCCACCCTTTATCCTTTGGAGTAGCCAGGTTAATTTCAACTTTGATTCGCATGTTTCATTCATTCGTATAGTTGACTTAGTTTACGATTTAATTTGTGGAATTATAAGCATATGATTAATGTGCATGATTTGTTTAGTATAATTCGATTATTTCTCCTTGAAATCAAAGTAATCTTAGCTGTTACTTTTGTTCACATTGCACACTTGCATATTGGTCTCTTTTGGAAATTCATTAAAATAGTGTAAACATATCTGGCAATTGCGATTTATGATATCGAAATTATTACATTTTGTGCACTAACATTCATACGATCGTAATCGTTAATATTTCGCCCGTATTTTAACATTTCTTTTTAGTAGCATCTTTTGTTACTTAATTAGCGTGAAATCCACATTTGGTAAGAGTTTAAGGATTTTGGAGCATGTTTTTGTTTAAAATCATGTTGGTATAATTTTAGATTATTTGGTAATATGCATTTTGGTGTGATAATTTTGGAGCATGTTTTCGTTTACTTTGCTTAACATCATGCTTAGAATAATTAGGTTATTTGACAATATTGTAAGCAATTCATGTTCATTTTTTGTGTGTTTAGAATTTAGTGAATTTTGGAGCTTATATTTGCTTTCTGTTTAAAATCATGTCATGATTAGATTATTTGGTGATATTGTATGCCGGTTTGCTCACTGCATTTTTTAGTTAGAATTTTCATGCCGTAGGACGTAAGATTTTCTTTTGCTACTTATTTTGTTTTGCGTTTTATATACATATGTTATATATTTTTCTTATTTAGTTTTGGATGCTTTCTCTTTGCCTCCATCTTTGGTATTTGTATGCATTTGAGAAATCTAATTAAAAATCAATGATGATAATAGAGGCCAACCTCACGGTTCGGCGAACGGGGTGCCTAACACCTTTCCCAGTTTGTACCTTAGCCCCCGAAACCTTGTTTTCTCTGGTTACCGTTTTAAAGATCAGTGTCTCTTTTTGTTTTTCTTATTTTTTTTCAAAAACCAAGTGGCGATTCTATTTTTCAAAAAGAATTTTCAAAAGTTAGTTTTCAAGGTGTTAAAGCATTTTCTAAACATTTCTTAAATTATCTTATTTTTGAACCAAAACCCCCCAAATCCCAGCGCCACAAACGGTGGTGAAGAATCTACAACCGCAGTTCTGAAAATATCTTATCATACAGCCTCTGAAGACATTTGAGCAGGTTTTTTATGCTGAAATATAGATAAAAGATGAAAATGATAAGGAAATTGAAGACAAACTATAGTGTTAGGTATGAAAATAAGTTATCTCGTATTAAATGAAAAACCCGGTTATGTGAATGGAAATTAGTTTGAAAATGAAATTAGTTTGAAAATGAAATTAGTTTTGGATAAAATATTGTCGTGCATGTCGCATAACCATCCTCACATGTCATCTATTTGTTCATCTTTAGCCTTTTTTCTATCAGCCTCGACTTATGTATATAAACAATTTCAGGTGATAGCAGAAATAAGGTAGCTGAATGAGAAGAATGGTCGTGGAGACCTTTTGGGGTTATTTTTTTATAGAATTACAAATTCTTTAGAAGAATCTTTGTGAATTGATTAATGTAAATTGTAATTCTTTTTGGTACTTTGGATGAATGTATTTTGAGTTGGTGTAACCCATTTTGTAAGGCCCTAAAACCAAGTACTCATGAATTGCATGCATGTGAGATATCGGGTTATTATTTTGGATTTACCCTTGAGTTTTGTACGAGAGTCTATGGATTAAAATGTTAGATTTTCAAGTTTTTGGGATGTATCGAGTTATTTCAATGTCAAATGTATGTTTAACTTCAGATTTTTGCCTATCTAAAACTATGCTTAAACTATAAGAAAAATTGGTAATTTTCCAACACTCAGAAAAATCTCAACATTTTAACCTTGGAAGCTCTCAGGTGGCGTACCGATTGAGCGGTGGTAAGGCCACTCGAGCAGTCTTCACTAAGTGATATTATTTGGAGGATTGTTTTACAAATCAAATGCTTTCTTTTACTTCTATTTTAAAGGTTTCAGTTCAAATAAAGTTTATATTTTCCATTAATCTTTTGACTCGATTTTGTTTTAAAGTCATTGATTCGGAATTCTTTACTATTTATATCATGGGGTTTTATTATTACGTTTTTAAGGCGTGACAGTTATTCTCCCATGGCGCCTTCCACTGCAAGCCTTCTTCCAGCTCTTATTCCTCCTAGCACTTTCTTCAAACCTCCTAGCTCGTCGTCTTGACTTTGCTTCAGCTTGGATGGTGACCATTTCATTACCAATCTAGAGCACCTTCAGCATGTTTACACCCGCCTCGACTCCATGGATTCCCGCTTATCCTCTCTTGATGGTCGAGTTTAGCCAACTCTCCATCGATATGGAGCTTCTTTAGGGACAGGAGGCCTCTCTTGCCTTTTAGTCCTCCTTTTTTCAAACTCAGATGCAGCACATCAAGCATTGCTTGAACCATAACTACCCGAGCCCTACCCCCGATGACAATAGTAGGGAGGATGACACCTAACCCCTTTGGTCATTCGCAACAAAAAGTGGGAGATGTCTCTTTGACTTTTTGAGTTGTGCCATAGCCGTATAGCTGTAGTTTAGCTCTTTACTTTATCTTGGTCTTTTGTAATGATCTGTTTTGTTGACTTAATATATGTAACCGTTTGAGCTCTTTCATTAAACTTATAGATGTTCACAGTTAGATCTTTGGACTTAATTGATGGTTTTCTTAGTACATATCTCAATTGCGTTGAATGTATGCCAATGTCTTACATTTTGTTATCTCTTGATGAGTTATGCGATAGGCTCTTGAGAAGTTCTTGAGTGCCATCTCCATAGAGTAGTATAATGTTTTTTTCTTATTCTAGGGTTGTTTTGGGATTTTTCCCAGGCCAAAGGTGGAGATTGTTAGTGTAGTTAGCAATTTTTGGGTTTAGAAAAAATCACCGAAGTTGCAATTGAGTCTTTTATCTTTGGGTTTGAGTAGCTTGTAAGTTGCTTTTCTTTGTTTGGCCCTGAATACTGTCCGCTCTGATGATCCAAGTTTTTTTCTCTTTTGCATTTGCATATATATCATCGCATCTCCCTTATAGACCCTCATCCAAAGGTTTTTAGACATTTTGAGAAGCTAGCGTTGGCTAGGTACTTGAGCATCGAACTCTTAGAGGTCTTCTTAGTTTTCTAATAGCTAGTGCTCGCTAAGCGCTTGAGTGTCGATCTCTCTGGGGTCTTTTTAGTTTTTCAGAAGCTAGCACCCACTAAGCGTTGGATCCTCAAAAGTCGTTGAAGATTCTTTAGAAGTTGGTGCTCGTTAGACGCCTTTTAGAAGCTCGAGCCTAAGTTGTTTGGCCTTTACAGTAGATAGTTCTCAATTGGCGCTGTAAAGTTCTCTAGTGTTGGTCCATTGTGTGTTCTCTAGTGGATAGCGCTTGTAAGGTGCCAGTATAGCGCTTGGGCGCTACCCTTCGAGAGGGGTTCTCCTTTCTATTTTAGTGTTGAGCGCTCACAAGGTGCCCTTAGAGAGCCTAAGCGCTTTATAGGCACTAGAAATGTTCTAACTTTACGCGTGAGCGCTCCATACCCTTAGGGTTGGTAAACGCTAGCAAGCGCTCGAGTGCTCAAGTATTAGTAAGCACTTGCAAGGCACTTGAGTGCTTTTATCCCTTCAGAACCCTGGGAGTATACATACTGCACTTTTTCGTTGGCTAAGATTTTAAGGGTGTTAGGAGAGCATTTATTGATGCTTTTCAAGTCTTTATTATCAAGGCATTTTGCTCATATTTTCTATCGCTCTTTGGTAGCAATCTAGGTGCATTCTTTATCTTTTAGAGTGTAGTTATAACTTAGATTGTGTATTTCATCACAAATCACTTCCCATATCCATTCTCTACACTTTAGTCATATAATTGTTTATACGAAGATCGAGACTTTGGAGCTCGTGAAATCTATGGAATCAAGAAGGTGCTCTAGGAGCTATCACATGACAAGAAGTTAAGTCAACGTTAGATAATGGGTAGAATCCCTTTATTCTTCTCTCTTGTACCTATTGATTCGTAGTGAATGAGTTTTGTGAGTTAGTGTTGTATCTTAGAAATCTACCCTAGGGTTTCCACATTAGATCTTGTCACATTATTCTATGGATGTTTGTCGATTATTTTTAAATACAATTTTTATCTTGCATAAATTGGCATATTCACCCTTTTCAGGTTCAATTAGTGACTCATAATGTTTGCCATTTATAATTTTTTTTTTGTTTTTGGTGAACTTTTTTTAACTTTAGTCAAAACAGCCATACTTTTTAAATTTATTTTATCATGCGAACCAAGAAAGATAATTTGGACAATTTAAATTTATTTTTAAATTGTCAAACTACTATTGTTTGACAATAGTAGTTTATTATCTATTTGAATTGGGAAATTAAGTAACTCGACGATTGAATGCAATCTACAACTTTTAAGTCTTTCAGCATATTTATTTTTAGCTAAATATCTTTTTACCCTTCTCAAAAATATCATAACACTTAATATACATATTTTTTTATATAAAAATATGCTTTTTAAAAATATTCGTCGAGAACTACCAAATAAGCTTTATATTCATATTGAATACAAAATTATGTAAAAATATTTTTTTCTAATAATTTTTATTTTCTTTAAGTCACTTTAAATCATGGTTTGTTGCCCTATTACTTTATTTAAGCCACTTGAAGTCAAATAAGTAATAAGTCACTTTAAAACTATATTAAATAAGTTTTGGGTAAATTACACTAGTCACTCTCAAGATTTGAAAAAAAATACTACAAGCTTCACAGTTTCGAGATAATATTAGCTACCTCCCTTGAGATTCATATTTGCATCATACCCTTTTCACTTCATTAATAATCTTTTAAAATAATAGATGATAAATGATAATGTTAGTATATTTCTCACCGAAATATTTAATTTGCCCTTACACAAAAAATCTCTATTATGTTATTGAATAACATTTGGATAAAATCAAATATCATCTAAAGGGGATGGGCTGAAACTTTGGCCCACTGGGCCATGATAAGGCCTAAAGGGAAGAAGCCCAATAAAAATGGTAGTTTGGCCCTAAGGGAGTCCCAAGGCCGAACTGATCAAGCGCACAATAAGCGTGAGGTCGCTCATTGGCGTCGCATTAAATGCGCTGACATAGCATTGAATGTGATGTGACTATGACGGCATAGCATTAAATGCGATTGGGCATGCGTATATCACACATTAAGTGCGCTGCATCCTCGGGGAAAGCATTTATTACTAGGAGCTCGGCCCTAAAGAACAGACCAAGCCATAAACATTTATGACGATGTGACTAAAGTTCGCCTGCCACTAGCACAGATACGGTGGCGGGGAGACGGAGACATTTTGCAGGGAATGTATATCAGATAGAATGATGATTAGGGTTGAAGAGAGAGAAGGAGAATTTTTCACTATAAAAAGGAAGGACTAGAAGCCCCCAAGTAGAGGTATGTATGAATTCTATGAGAAAAAGTCTTGTAATCTTGCCTAATTATTCCTTAGAAATGTCGTCTAACTTCATCATCGGAGTGGCTTTCGGCGAGTGGTCGCTGACTAGCTCACATTTATTTCCTCTTGTAGGTGTTACTCCATGGACAGGATCGATCAGGCTGAGTGCAATCCATCAAACAAATATAATTTACGAGTCAACCCCGTACATTTGGCACTGTTTGTGGGAATCTAGCTAAGAACAAATCACGAAATTGCCAATGGCTACACCTTCAACGGTGCCCACTGTTCTTAATAAACATGCTACGTCGGGCACTACTCAAAGGAAAAGAGCAGAAAGAAGAGAGGAAAATAGGCCTATACGCGAAACTGCTAGGACCCTAAAGCATGATCTTACCAAGGAATCCATGCTCCATGCAACGAGGCAAGAGATCATGAAGCTCCGCTCCACCTTGAAGAGTCAAGGACAGGACCCCCAGACCCAAATGGGGAGTTCCCACATCGGAGAACCAAAGTCACCTAAACCAAGATGTAATGGAGGAGAAGATGTGATCAACTTGGAGCTAGGTCAAATTCTCAGGGAGTTTACCAAGCAAGGGGAAGGTTCGAGTACGAAAAGAAGCAGCAAAACGTCTGACGGCTGAACGAAGTGGCGTTTGGGAAGGAGTGATCACCACACCATTCGCCGAGCGCATAGACGGGCCGATCCACCCCACAGTTTCTCGTTGCCAAGGTTCAAATTGCATGATGGTCGTTCTGACCTGCACACTCATATCAGCTATTACAGACAGATGATGACGTTGTATAGCAAAAACGATGCCCTCATATGCAAGGTGTTCCC
Organism: Heliamphora ciliata; assembly: GCA_032360265.1. Lineage (NCBI taxonomy): Eukaryota > Viridiplantae > Streptophyta > Magnoliopsida > Ericales > Sarraceniaceae > Heliamphora > Heliamphora ciliata. Next base: position 24,444 of record JAUMHN010093882.1, read on the forward strand.
GTCCAGCCTGGGGGAGGCCGGGCTGTGGTGGTTCGATCGTCTTTTGCCTTGGTCCATAACTAGCTAGAAGGATTTTTTCAAAGGGTTTTTGGCACGATTCGTTACAAACACCAAGATTCCAAAAGTGACAGATTCACTCGTGGCGTTACAAAGGGGAAAAAAGTGTCCTTACAAGACTACACTAGGTAGTATTGGGAGGTATACAATGATATCAAAAATTGCAATGAAGAGCCGACGGTCATCTTGTTCAAATACGTGCTCCAACTGGGAGGGAAGTTGAAGGTTTCCCTTACCAAAAAGCCACCCCAGGATATTTCAGCATTGATAGGTCAGGTAGAGTTATACAGAAGGGTAGAAGAGGATGTGGGTTAAGCAAAAATCGAAGTAAAGCCCAAAGAGAGGAGGTCGAGCCCAGAAAGGCTAAAACGACACAACCCTACGAGAATGAGGGGGCCAAGTCCAATACGAATGAGTAAAAGGCTTAGAGCCGTGCCATTTTAAGTGCTAATCAGGCTGAGGGCTAACTCTAGAAGCGCTGTAAACGCGATATTCAAGGAATCTATCCAGAAAATCTTACCTCAAATCAAAGACATACCCTATTTCTAAAGGCTCACCAGACTACCCGATTCGATCGTTCAATCAGCAATAGAGCAAGGCATCCGGTGAAGATGCTCCTATCATCGGGAGAGGAGTCACAAGAAAGAGAATTGCTGACCTTTCAAAAAATATCTAGAGGATCTAGCGCAACAAGAGCATTTGAAAGAATTTTTAGAGGGGACGAATAAGCAAAGATCCCCTTCCACGACAAGGACGGATCCTCAAGTAGGCTGGCGAACCACAGTGTCATCAATGTGATTCACGGAATGGCAGGGGTGGAGCAGTATCACTCCATGAAAGGGCAGATGAAGAAG
>JAUMHN010093988.1:0-25344 GCA_032360265.1 Heliamphora ciliata
AAGATACATTAATATACATTAGATACATTAATAATATTTGTGGATAACAAGATACACTAGATACATTAATAAACATACGATATATTAAATACATTAATTTAATATACACCAGATACATTAGCATACATTAGTTAATGTATTTAAAATACCTTAGATACATTAACCTACTTTAGTTATATTAATTTGATTAGAGGAACCTAGTCTAAAAATGATTGACTTTAATGGTGGTAAATACATTGCACCACTTGCCTACTCCGCTATATATATATATGAGCCTTGATCACTTTCAAAGATCTACCTACACATTTCTCTCAAATACTTGGTAATATAAAGTAAGAAAGGGGGAAGAGAGAGAGAGAAAAAGGAAGTGTTGGAGGCCGCACTTGAGAAGATCGAACCATATTCTCACATTTTCGTTTTCTCATCCAACAACTCTAAGGTAGGAATGTAATCCCTTAGTTCTCTATTATTCTTTTATATCATTCTGCAACTAAAATCCTACCATGTATGTTGATAAGAAAATTGATGTCCAGTAGCTTTTTCCTTAAAGCACCAAAAACAATCATTTTATTTGACATACCTAGACTTATTTTGTATGTTTCAATTAAATCTTATATGTTTAAATTCGATGGAATTAAGCATTGTGAAGTTCGACTAAGTGTTGAATAGATGTAGATTTTGGTAACAAGTGTTAACATCCTATTCTATGTCTTGTATATCTATTAAGCACGTCATGGCATTCTTCATCGATTCTTGGGTTTGTGGAAAAAACAATGTTAAAGAATATGGTGATGAGGGAGGGTCCATTGCGTCATGAGCCGTCTTGTGTCATTCCACACATTTTTTGACCTTTCGTACGCAATTGAAGAGCTGGTTTAACATCTTTAGCCGCATACAAGTAGTAAGGCGGGAGCGTATAGATAACGGGGAGGGGTGGTGGAAGGCATAATGCATGGGAGCGTAAATGGTACTGTGGTGTTAGGTACTCGCTTGTAGAAGTATAGTATAATCTAGGTATGCTCTCTTGGTGAGAACAGGAAATTTTAATCTCTCTTGAAGAATTATGTCTTATATCTTTCATTCTCATGATCATATAACATGCATTTAGCCTATGTTGGTCTATTCCTGATTTATCTATTGTTCATACCATCACTAGCCCGATTTACTTAACATTTCAGATGTAAGTTGCACTTGTTGTATGATGCTATAATTGTTAGAGTAGTAGGGTACGGGTTGTTTCTACTAGGCTTTGTAGCTCATGGCATTTTAAATGCCAGATAACACAATAGGACAAGAAGACGACGGTGCAATTCAGGATGATGATCAAGATGAACAAGTCGGAGAAGAGCAGTCGCTGCAGGAGGAAGATGGAGTAAGGGCCCCGAGACTCGTGCACTTTGATAATTGTCTTTAGATTTTTGTTTCGGTGCTAGAATTGTTATTCCGTTTTGGAAGAATGTAAGACTTGTAACCGTATTTCTATTGAAAGGTTATGGATTTTTTCTTTAAGATTATTAGTATTTGTGTTTTAAAAAAAAATTTTGGTCTGATTTTTCTTTCTAAAAGAAAATAAATTCAAATCACAAATATTGAAGTTTCCGAAATTCGGGGCGCCACACTAAAACTCTGTGCTATAGTCATACTGATGGTATGTCTATTTCCATTTAAATTGTGAACACAAAATTTATATTTTGCAAAAACCTAAAATCTGATCTTCTGTGTGCAAGCCGTACTCTACACAGAAGTTAAATGGACATACCAACCCTATACTGTGAACATACTAACCCTATACTAAAAATCATGTTCATTTAATGTGTGCAAGCCGTACTTCACACAGAATATCAGACATCCATGTATAACATTAAAAATGATACGCATACATTGCTCGTAAAAATTTTCATAAAATAGAAAATTAATTTTATTAAAATAAAATTAAATACTAAAAACATGATTTTCAGTGTACCAACCCTAACAGTGGGTTGCTTTTACAAAAGTATTTCTAGAGAAATACTTTCCCGAGTCTTCTAGGGATATCTATCGACAGGAGTTCTTTTCTCTCACCCAAGGAATGATGAATGTTGTACAGCTTGAGGCCAGGTTTACCAATTTATCCTGCATTGCATAGAAATTTGTGGCCATTGATGAGCTACATTTAAAGAGATTTGAGAAGGGTTTGAGACCCACGATCAGGGAAAGGGTGACAGGGTGAAGACTATGAGCCTTTACTGAATTGGTGGAATCGGCAGTCACCATTGAGAACACTTTGAATGAGGCTCGTAAGGCTAGAGAGGCTAGGGCATCACAAGGTGGAGTGAGTACACAGTCAGGTAGATGTCGTAATAAGAGGCAAAGGTCGTCTGGTCCATTGGCACCCTCGATAGCTTTAACGGGATGGTTGGAGCAGATGGAGCTCATTTGTTATTAGTGCAGACAACTAGGGCATTATGCGGTGGATTCCCACTGACGGTAAAATCCCAGAGTTCTATATCTATTCAGTCCCAGGGGAGAGGGCCATTGGTATGATTTGGGTGTGGTCAGCTGGGGCATTTTCGTTGGAACTACCCTCAGGGATGGAGTACACAGAGCACAATAGGTGTACCACTTGTTTAGTCTGCTCAAGGACGATAGACTTATTGACAGTTGCAGCAGCAGCCAACAATTTAAACTTCTAGAGTTATAGATGGGGGAACTTCAGCCTAGTTAGTGTGATAGCCCACAACATAGAGCCATGGTGGACAGACCAGGAGACCGCACAAGCGAGTGTTTGCCCTTACTGATCTGAGTTCTTCTAAGGTACCAATTGTGCTTAACACTTCAGTGACCACTTCAGTCATTAGAGGTACTCTCTTAGTGTACCGTACATGGGCTAGTGTTCTTATCAACTCAGGAGGATCGCATTCTTTTATCTCATTCACTTTTTCATTCACTTTGGGGCTGGAGATAGACACGTTGGGTAGCACGCCTTGTGTAGAGACCCCGATTAATAGGAACATAATGTTGGGACGAGTCTATAGATCCTGCGAGTTAGAGGTCATTGTCCCTTATTTAGAGTTTGATTTCATCATTCTCGATATGACCACGTTTGATATCATCCTAGGGATAGATTGGTTAACCATCTATCGTTCCTATATCGATTGTGATCGATGGAGGGCGTCGATTTGTACACCTGAGGTGATTGTTTTTGTTTCGTGGGTGATCGGGATGATGGTTTAGTGCCCATGCCTGGTGTTGTGAGAAATCGACGAAACCTTATTTTTCTTTTCTCTGCTCTCATGTTGAATGAGACTGATGGTGTCCGAGGAAAGTTTTCCCCTATAGTTTGTGACTACCTAGATGTCTTTTCTAATAATCTGTTCGAGTTGCCACCACGTCGTGAGATAGAGTTTTCTATCGATCTTGTTTTGGGAACAGTTTCATTTCAATCCTGTCTTATCATTTTGCACCAACAGAGTTGCAGGAGTTTAAGGTATAACTTAAGGAGTTGCCGGATAAGGAGTTTGTATGCTTGAGTACGTTCTTGTGGGGATCTCTGACCTTGTTTGCCAAAAAGAAGGATGGGTTCTTGAGATTATGATTGATTATTGGAAGTTGAACTAGGTGACAGTAAAAAACAAGTATCCTATGCCGAGAATTGATGATTTGTTCGATCAATTAAAGGGTTCGAGTTATTTTTCGAAGATTGACTTGAGGCCAGATTATCACGAGTTGAGGATCAAGAAAGAGGATATAGTAAAGTCCGCCTTCTGAACTCGTTATGGTTATTACAAGTTTTTAGTCATGTCGTTCGGTTTGACGAATGCACTTGCGACATTCTTGGACTTGATGAACTACATATTTTATCCATATCTTGATAATTTTGTAGTCATGTTTGTAGATGATATTCTTATCTACTCACCATCGAGGGAGATACACAAGGAACATCTACATATCACTCTATAGCTTCTGAGTGAATATCGACTGTATGTAAAATTTAACAAGTGTGAATTTTGGATGTCTGAGGTGAAATTTCTTAGACATGTGGTGTTGGGAGATGGAGTATCTATGGACTCTTTAAAGATTGATGTAGTGATGAGTTGGGAATGATCGAATAATGTGTTTGAGATTTGTAGCTTTCTAGATTTGGCAGGCTACTATTGACAATTCATGAAGGACTTTTGTCGACTTGCTGCGCCGATGACTCGCCTTACACGAAAGGGAGTAAAGTTTGTTTGGAGTGAGTCTTGTGAGTTGGCATTCTAGGAACTAAAGTAGAGGTTGACAAGTGCACTAGTTTTACTCATTTCGAAATGGGGTGTGTGTTACACTATTTATTATGAAGCATCGCATAATAGCTTGGGATGCGTCTTGATATAGGAAGGTAAAGTTGTGGCTTATGGATCTCAACAGTTGAAGATTCATGAACAGAATTATCTGATATATGACTTAAAGTTGGCAGCAGTTGTTTTTATCTTGGAGGCATGACAGCACTATCTTTATGGTGAGCATTTTCAGATTTTCTCTGATCACAAGAGTTTAACGTATTTGTTTTCTCATAAGATTTGAATCTACACCAGCGAAGGTGGATGGAGTTTATGAAGGACTATGATTTTAATCTTCAGTATCACTTGGGGAAGGCTAATATCGTGGCTGATGCTCTTAGTAGGAGATCTTATGGTTCCTTATCTTCAGTTTTTATTCAGGAATGGGACATGCTTAGAGAGGTTGTTGAGTTTGATTTGTGTCTTAGGGAGACGAAGGAGGGTGTGACCTTATTTTTAGTGGTTTCGCAACCCGTGCTAATTACATGTGTTCTTGAGACTCAATAGACGAATCTAAAGGCTTAGATGTTACAGAATCGTGTTGCTAATAGGAAAGACACCAATGGGTGGGTTGTGAGCCCGAATCAGAGTTTGAGATTTGCTGGGAGAGTGTTTGTGCCAGAATTGTGCTGTGACAATGTGTTACGTGATTTCCACCATTCTCGTCTTGCAGTGCACTCGGAAGGTACCAAGATGTATCATGATTTGCACCAATAGTTTTGGTGGAAGGGAATGAAGAAGGCTGTAGCTCAATTTATTTCTCTGTGCCTTACTTGTCAGCAAGTGAAGGCAGAATATTAGAGGCCAACAGGATTGCTATAGCCGTTATCATCATTAGAGTAGAAGTGGTAGAACGTCACGATGGATTTTGTATCCAAATTTTTGAGATCGCCTAAGGGGTATGACACTAATTGGGTTGTGGTTGATAGACTGACAAAATTTGCGCACTTTTTCCCATACATGTGAAGGATTTTGTACCAGTCTATCCCGATTTTCACCGGAGTTGGTGAGTACAGATGAGCTACGATAAAGGAGATTCGAGCGGGGCTTGAGGCCGGTGATCAGGGAGCGCGTAGTAAGGATGGGGCTGTGTGTTCTTACAAAGCTGGTGGAGGTAGCAGTGAGGGTTGAGAACACTTTAATTGAGATTCGGGTTTCTAGGGAGGCTAGGACACCGCAGGGTGGGACAAAGACACAGACAGGTGGGTGTTCCAACAAGAGGTAGAAGTTCTCTGGCCTTAGTTTTCATCCATTCGGATTGCCACAACAGTTCTCTACACCAGCACCATCAGTGGCTTCATCTGGGAGGCCAGAGCAGAGGGAGTTGATTTGTTATCAGTGTAGGTAGCCGGGGCATCGTGCGGTGGATGGCCCGCAGCCGAGGCAGTCCCAGGGTTCATGGATTTAGTCACAGGGAAGGGAGCTATAGATTTGTTATGGATGTGGCCACCTGGGACATTTTCATAGGAATTTCTCTCAGGGAGACAGTGTACCGGGCACGGTAGGCACACCAGTGAGTTCATCTGTGCAGGATCGGTAGTAGCATCCCGCAGTTTAGACTTCTCGAATTACATATGGGGGTACTTCAGTTCAGTTGGTACGGCAGCCGACAGTATCGAGTTATGGTGGATAGACCAGAATGACACAGGGTCGAGTGTATTCCCTTGTAGGTCCCAGTTCTTTCAAGGCACCGGTTTTACCTGATGATGCGGCAATAACTCTAGCAAGCATAAGTACTTTCTAAATATGTAGCTTTTGGGCCAGTGTTCTACATTCTTTGTTTGAGAGTTGGTGATGGACTCCGTGGATGGTGTGCTTTGTTGAGACAGCAGTTGGTGAGGATGTGAGGTTGGGGTGAGTTGTAGAGCCCGCGTCCTTGAGATAGTTAGCCGTCGTTTAGGATGCCTAATCTCATTTGACTATATCCTAGGAATGGTTCGGTTGACCATCTCTCATGCCTTTGTCAATTGCGATCGACGATTTGTTTCCTTTTGACCTTGTGCTGAATTTCGGGAACAAAATTCTTTTAAGGGGATAGAGTTGTGACACCCTGACTAGTTTTCTTATTTTTGGCATTTTTCAACTCGTGTTACTATTTTTGTTACAACATGTTCATATGTGTTTTTATGCATGTTCGGATTTAGATATGCATGTGGGGTTGGTTCTTAGGACCGTTGGGCGTTGTGATGCGAATTTAAAAAAAAAAGACATTTTCGTGGCCTATAAATACCTCGCATTAGATATTTTCAAAACTTACAAGCTAAGTTTTTTCTTTTTCTCTCTGCCTTTTGTCTAACATCTCGGGGGCTCGAGGCTCGATTTTCGACGATCTAACAGCTGATCCTTGCTATTGGCACGGTGGGCTACGCATTCATTTGGACAGAATTTTATTCTGACAAAGTTCAATTTTACACGTGGATTGAGGTGTCGAGTTTTTAACTCAACGAGATAGGATCCTAGACTCTCATATCTTATAAGGGTGCTACATGTAATCGTGTGTGTTTCTACCAGTTAAAAATGCATGAAAAACCATCTTATGTTAAAAATGAGGTTTTGTTTCAAAACCATTTTGGTTGTTTTTGGTTGGTTGGAATCTAATTTCGAGAGTTTCTTTCGAGGTTTTGTGGTAGTCTTGGGCTAGGGCATGTATGAGGGTGTTAAAAAGGGAGTTTGGAGGCTACGATTTGAGGTTGAGATGGCTGAACCCGTTGCTTAAAAATGCTTTTCGCCTGGGGTCAGTCGATTGAACTGGGTGGTTTATTCGATTGGATTGTTGTTTGGCTGGTTCAATCGACTGAACTAAGGATTCAGTCAACTGACCTATGTTTTTGGGAATTTTTATGAAATTCCAGTAGCTTGTTTGGGTCGACTGGATGGGGGTCCAGTCGACTGATGTCATGTGTGGGGCGTTTTGGGTTGTTTTGTTGGTTGTGGTGGCTTTCGGTCGGTTAGATTATGATGTTCTTTGACTGGCTCTCCTCAAGTAGTGTTTCAGTCGATTGAATTATGAGATTCTGTCAATTGGACTCATGAAGAGCGGTGTTAGTCTTTTTTTGTCTAAGTTGGTCGTGGTGAGTTGTGGTGGTTCATTTTGTTGTCATACTCAAAATGACGTGGGTTAGATGCAATGTGAGGTGCATGATTAGATGCGGGTTGTCGGTGCATGGTTGTGTGTGTGGTGGTTAGTATGGAAGGTTTCGCTTGGCCTTAAGTTATGTGTCGATTTTGTGGCACGTGTCCTTGTGACGGTTTATATGGTACGTGGTTTCATGGTTTTAGAACCTTAATGTTGTTCATGCATATGTGTATGGAGTGTGATGGACAGATATATGGTTTTGTTAATGTTAACTCTGGTTAACGGTGCATGAGGTGGGGCTGAGGTCTCTCGATAAAAGTCCAAGAAGGTGCATGTTCGAGAAGGTGCATTAATTGGGGTTGAGGTCCCTCAATGAAAGTCCGAGAAGGTGCATTAGTTAGGGCAGTGGTCCCTCGTTGAAAGCCCGAGAAGGTACATGGATTGCATGTGAAGAAATGTGGGATGGATAAAACCAATTTCAAATTATTTTTAAGACTCGTGTGAGTCGTGTTATAGAATCATTTTCAAACCATTTTCAAGGCTTCTGTGAGTCAAAAACGGTTCTTATCCTTGCATCCTGTTTGTTTGTGAAAACTGTTTTAAGGCTTGAAAGAGAGTCAAAAACCGCACATTGTTTCCTAGCATGTTTAGCTTATATTTCATGCTTATCTAGTTTTTGGTGAGCTTTTGTCACGGTGTGAGATTTGAAATATTTTTCAGGTACCGGTCACTTAAGTTGATCTGGAGGAGCCGGTTAGGGGCGAAAGATATGTAGTCTTCCTTGTAGCTCTTTTAATCATGTATGCTTATAATATGTTTTCTGGTGTTGGAACCGTGTAATGTAAGCCTTTTTGGCAAATATATTTAATGCATGTATGTTTTACTTTGTGAGTAAACTTCGGATTGGGTGTTTTATGTGGTTGTTTATGATGTTTCACGTGACCCGGAGTATAGGGCGTGAGATAATAACCTCAACCCGTTTTAAGTTATGCTAACAAGACTTGGACAACACCACGTAAATACTTAGGAGTGGCTTAAGGCAACACTTAAGGGTGATGGAACTAGCTCATGCAAAGCGAACACTTAATAGTGATTGAACTAGCTCACATAGAGCAAACAATTAATAGTGATTGAACTTGCTCATACAGAGCGAACAATTAAACTAACTGACACAGAGTGAATACTTAATCTAGCTCACATAGAGCGAACACTTAATATTGATTAAGCTAGCTCACATAGAGCGAACAATTGAATTAGCTCACACTGAGTGAACAATTAATATTGATTGAATTAGCTCGCACAGAGTGAACAATTGAGCTAGCTCACACAGAGCGAACAATTAATAGTGATTGAACTGCCTCACACAGAGCGAACAATTAAACTAGCTCACACAGAACGAACACTTCATCTAGCTCACAGAGCGAACACTTAATATTGATTGAGCTAGCTCACACAGAGCGAACAATTGACCTAGCTCACATAGAGTGAATAATTAATATTGATTGAACTAGCTCACACAGAGCGAACAATTGAGCTAGCTCACACAGAGTGAGTACTTAATAGTGACTGAACTAGCTCATACAAAATGAACACTTAACACTTTAGACTTAAAAACATGCCCTTAACCTCATTCATCAATCACACACATCTTCCTTCTAACGGTATAATTAGTACCTTTGAATTATCAACACATTTGGCAGTAAAAGTCTCATGCTATCATTCAACAACAACTCACAATTCAAAATAGGAATATAGAACATTTTAGAACATATTTCACACAATCATTGTTCAAGATAATAGCTAGCTAAGCACTCTCACCTTATCTTAAGTGTGCACCACTAAGCCTTCACTGAAGGGCCAAGACTCAAATCTTGGGCGGCAATACCCCAGTACCTAGCAAGCAAACACAAAAAATTTGTAATCGTAGAATGCTTCTCCTTAGAAAAATTCAGCATATATTCAAGCTTTAAATTGATTATGAATTAACTCGATTATATTCATCATTTGCTTTTAATAATTTAACATTTAATATAGAGTTTGTTGCACCCATTTAGAGCATCAAGACCTCAAATTAATTTCTGGGTTTTGGATATGTTTTAGTTCAAGATGTCATCTAAAACTTTCGGAAAGGGTTCTTGGAAGATTTCTTAAGAAATATTTAAGATTTTCCTTCCTAAGAAAATGTGTCAAGTCAGCATTTTACAACTCTGTGATGATGATTTTTAGTATTAAAAATAGAGAACATAAAAATTGTTTGGTGGATCAAACAGAGGCTAAAAGGTATGATTTTTGGAAAACATTTAGATTAAAATGTCCCTAACAGGTTTCATGAAGAACACGTTTTGGATTGAGCATTAAAAATATAGGGTTTGAGTCTCACAAAAAGGTTGAACATATTTGTTTTTTATTCACTATACAAGGACATCAAATTGCAGAGGGGCTTTGACTAACCAAATCTCAACAAAAAGGGTTCATTACTGGTGGGTAGATAGAAGAATATGTTAGCTACAACATTTCTAAAGGGACCAAAGCTTGGATCACATTTAAAAATTGGGTTTTGGCCTCTGCAACAGAGGTTGATCAAGATTTGACATATTTTGATAAAAACATCAGAACTCGAAATTTATAGGTTCAAAATAGTTCAAACCAATTTTATATGAAAGATAACTTCAAAATCTAACTTTGGACATAAAACTTAACCTCAACAGATGCTTCTAGATTTAGTTATGAATTTTTAAACAAAGGTCCAATAAGTAGAATTTTCAGAAGAAGAACACAACTCAAGAACCTAGCTTCCATTCTTCATGCATGGCCTAGATTTGAATTTATTTTTGACATGCAACAAGATGAGGATGAAATTAGATATTTTTTTAGTGAAAATAGGTTGGGATTCAAGGAGAACTTACTTCGGCTTAGATTGGGTTTCTACAAATTGGGCTAGGATTTAGCTTTGGCAAAACCAACCTCAACTTTTTCTTCTTCTTCTTTCACTCTCTCTCGCTTTCTCTCTCTAGGTGGCTGAAAATTAAGGGGAGGAGTGAGGAGAATGGGTCTCTTTTATAGATAAGTCAAATGGGAAGCTTCCTTGAGAAGTTTGGCAAGCCATGGGTTAGTTAGCTTAACCTTGGGTCTAACAAACTTGGCCACCAAGTTTGGGTACATGCCCCAAGATGGCCTACCACTATTTTTCTCTTTTTTAATAATAATAATTTTCTTTTGTTTTATTGTAAAAGAATTTCGAAAAATCTCTCATGGGTTCATTTGTTAGTTTTTGGGCCTAACCTTTGATTTTGCTTGACTTGGGCTTAGAGATTTGAATTTTTTACTATGAAATTAGGGTAATATTAGTGTCAAACTATTTTGAGTTTCGGGACCGAGAAGGTTAACCGGCTGGGTCAACCCTTCTTAAGGAAATTAGATTCGAGAATTCGTTCGATTTCATATGTACTTTCCTTTTTTATCAAATTCTAGAGTATGAGTCATTACAGTTCTTATGTTTAAATTAAATCCTTAGAAGTCTACTTTTGAAATATTCAGTTCTTACATTAAAATTCTTTTCGATTAAAAGAAGGTTTTACTTTACAAAGATGTTGGTATCTTGGTTATTCATAAGTTATTCCCTTTCTTCTCTTTATTTGAGATTTGGGGCATTATAAATTGGTATCGGAACTCTAGATTCGAATATCTTTGAGTTGTGGGAAGTGGTTACGCCACTGTGTGGATGATATTTATGTTTAGGATGCCTATGTTAACATACATGAATGATGTTAACTTGTTTGCATGATAAGAATGTGGCAGAATTTGATGTCTTCGTGTTATGTGTTATACGTGAGCATGGAGGTTGAACCTTTGGAATGATGTGTCTTTTTTTTGGGTGTTTGGTCAATTAATTTGGAGGTCGAGTTAGAAATGCGTTTAGTCGACGTTATCTTTGATGAGAAATCTAAACGAGTTATCTAGATCGATCTGTCACTCCTCTTGGCGCTCCTCCTAACGTGAGATTTGTTGGTATAACTTCTAAGTGTTAAGTGATGACTTGATTAAAGTATAACTTTATTTGAAGCATGACATTATGAGTTGTCCTTGTGATTAATTAGTTTTCTACTTCTTTTATATAGAGCTATGTTTCTGAGGCAAGGCGAGGCCGAGGTAGGGATCACAGGTTTGTGCAAGTTCCTGAGGGTAGGGATGTGAATGCCCCACTAAAACAAGTAGGAGATGTGGACCTCAGGTGAGAGATGGTCAATTCCATGCGGCAGTTGGCTAAGGCAACGTAGGGAAGAGCTAAAGCTCTTGAACCTAGGGGAACATCTGTAATGAGAGAGTTTCAACGTCTAGATCCTCCAACATTCATCAGAGACCTAGACCTTGAGGTTTCCACAGAGTGGCTCGAACTTGTTATAAGGATTCTTGATACCCTGTAGATCGCGGAGCATGACTTCAAAGTGTCTTTTTCTTCCTTTCAGCTACGAGGGGATGCTCATGATTGGTGGAAGTTTACCCGAACAATAGTTGAGGGTACTTAGGTTGAGTTCACGAAGGTATTTAATGAGAAATGCTTTCTAGAATCTTTGAAAGACGTGTGTAGGGAGAAGTTTCTTTCCCTTACACAGGGTGGTATGTCAGTGGTGTAGTATGAAGCCAAGTTCACGAATCTGTCTCGCTTTGCACAAGAGGTGGTGACCACTGATGATTTACATGCCAAAAGGTCTGAACAAGGGCTCAGACCCACTATCAAAGATATGGTGGCAGCCCGAAAGATACATATCTTTACAGAATTGGTCGAGTTAGAGATCATAGTTAAGAATACTCTTTTAGAGACTGGTAGGGAAAGGAAAGTTAAGACCCAGCAAGGAGGGGTCAATGCATAGTCAGAAGGATGCCAGTTTTAGAGACAAAGGTAATACGATTCTAGTTCCTTGCTTATGGGATCACACTAGTAATAACATTCAGCTCCTACACTTTCTATAGTGTCGTCGGGGCAATCGGATCGTAGATAGATTATCTGTTATTTCTGTCGATAGCTAGGTCATCAAGTGAGTGATTGTCCTAAAAAACGGTAATCACAGATTCAGTCTCAGCCTCAGGGGAGAGGACCACCTACTTGTTTTCAGTGTGATCATTCGAGGCACATTCGCTATAATTGCCTTTAAGGAAGGAATTTTTAGAGTATGTCCAGTTCACAGCTGGTCCAGTCCACTTAGGGACGACAAGGTTTTAGGTAGCCACCACTAACACAAACGTCTAGAGTTATAGAGGGGACCACTTTGGTCCAGTCAGTGAGGCAGCTAGGAACGTGGGGTTATGGTGGACAGAATTAGGGAATGCAAGGGTAAGTTTATGCCTTTTCTGAACTGAGTGCATCTACGTCACTGGTGTGCTAGACACTACAGTTAGTACATCCAACAGCTGAGGTACCTTCTTAGTGTATAATTTATGGGCCAGTGTTCTCATTGACATGAGAGCATCTTATTCGTTCATTTCATTTGCATTTGCATCTGCATTAGGCTTAGAGATAGATGTGTTGGATAGTGCCTTATGTGTAGAGGCGTCAGTTGGTGAGAGTACGGTGTTGAAAAGGATTTGTAGATCCTGTAATGTGGAGATCGCCATTCATCATTTATTGTTTAACTTCATCATTCTTGATATGACCACCTTTGACGGTATCCTAGGGATGGATTGGTTGATTACCTATCATGTATACATTGACTGTGATCGGCGTTAAGTATCCATTTGCACACCTAAGGGTGGTTGCTTTTATTTTGTGGGTAATCGAGATAATGGTTCGATACCTATTCTTCACCGTTTACAAAATCATGAAAACCTTAACTCTCTTTTCTCTGCCCTCTTGATGAGTGAGGTCAATTCTACCTGAGGAGAGCTCCCCCCTGTTGTTTATGAATTTCCTTATGTTTTTCTCGACGATTTGTTTGAGCTACCACCGCGACGAGAGATTGAATTCTCTATCGATCTTATTTTGGGGGACTTTGCCTATTTTTATGCCTCTATATCATTTTGCGCCAGCTGAATTGCAGGAGTTGAAGGTGCAACTTAAAGAGTTGTTAAACAAAGGCTTTATACACCCGAGTACATCATCATGGGGAGCTCCAGCCTTGTTTGCCAAGAAAAAGGAAGGATTCTTATGTCTATGTATTGATTATCAGAATTTGAATCAAGTAACAGTAATGAACAAGAATCCAATGCCGCGAATTGACGACTTATTTGACTAACTAAAGGGTTCAAGTTGCTTCTCCAAAATTGGCTCGACGTTGGGTTATCACCAGTTAAGGATAAAGGTAGAAGATATCATGAAGATGGATTTTTGCATGCATTATGGACACTATGAATTCTTAGTCATGCCATTCAGTTTGATGAATGCTTTAGCAACATTTATGACTTTGATGAATCGTATCTTTTATTCTTATCTCGACACATTTGTGGTTGTGTTTGTGGACGATATTATGATATATTTACCATTAAGGGAGGCTTATGAAGAACATTTACGAATCGCGTTACAACTTTCATGAGTACATCGGTTGTATATAGAATACGAGAAGTGTGAGTTTTGGTTATCTGAAGTGAAGTTTCTTAGGCATGTGGTTTTGGGAGACAGAGTGGTAGTGGATTCTTAGAAGATAGATGCCGTGATGAGTTGGGAATGACCTAAAAGCATTTTTGAGATCCAAAGCTTCTTGGAATTAGTAGGTTACTATCGAAGATTTGTGGAAGACTTCTCTCGACTTGTCGCACCTATGGCATGCCTTACGCGCAAAGTGATTAAGTTCATGTGGAACAAAACTTATGAACTTGCTTTTTAGGAATTGAAGAAGACTTTGACTAGTGCACCCATTTTAGTCATACCGAAGCATGGGTTGGGCTATATGGTGTATTATGATGCATCCCGCGATGGCCTAGGTTGCATCTTAATGCAATAGGGTAGAATAGTTGCTTACAGTTCTTGAAACGAAAAGAATTACCTGACACATGATTTGGAGCTTACAATTGCGATATTTTCCTTAAAGGTATGGAGGCATTACTTGTATGGTGAACGTTTTGAGGTGTTCTTAGACCACAAAAGCTTGAAATACTTGTTTTCTCAAAAAGTCTTGAATTCGTGGCAGCGAAGGTGGATGGAATACATGGAAGATTATGACTTTGATTTGCAGTATCACCCGGGAAAGGTTAATGTGGTGGCCGATGCTCTTAGTAGAAAATTTCTTTATTCTTTGGCTCGTGTAGCCATTCGGGAATGGAATATGCTTGGGCAGGTAAGGGAGTTTGACTTACATCTCGGCAAGACTAGTGCATGTCTTACATTGTTTGTGATGGTTTCACAACTTACTCTTCTCAATCACGTTGTCGACGCACAGCAACAGGATAGTAAGGCTAAAATAATTCATGATCGTGTTATGGGTTGTGAAGATACCAAGGGCTAGGCTTTGCATCCCAACCATAGTTTGAGATTCACCGAGAGATTGTTCGTACTGGAGTCGTGTTGTGAGGATGTACAACATGAGTTTCATCATTGTCGTCTTGCAGTGCATCCAAAAGGTAAGAAGGCATACCATGGTCTACATCACCAATTTTGGTAGAAGGGAATGAAGAAGGATGTGGTGTTTTTTTGTATCCCGATGCTTGACTAGTCAGCAAATAAAGGCTGAACATCAACGACTGGCTAGAATATTACAATCGCTACCTGTGTCAAAATGGAAATGGAAGAATGTCATGATGGACTTTATGTCCAAACTTCTGAGATCGCTGAAGGGTTATGATGCTATTTGGGTTGTGGTAAATAGATTAACTAAATAAGCGCACTTCCTTCCTATTCGAATAACCGACTCAAGGGATAAGCTTAGTAGATTATATGTTAGTGAGATTATTTGACTTCACGGAGTCCCTGTATCTATTGTTTCTGACTAAGGCCCTCGGTTTACTTCACACTTTTTATAGATCCTACAGTTAGTCTTGGAAATGAATTTGGTTTTTTTTATTTGATGACGAATGAACCACTTCAAGGCAGGGCCTTTTAGACCCACCTCTAATGTGTATACCTCGGAATACCTACAATCATCTGCAAATCACAAGTATCGGTTAAATCGGGGCGTTTTCAACGGAAGTCGAACATAAGATCTCTGAGTTTACGACTGGACAATCCAGACAAATGGTCATTCTGAGCGTATTATTCAGATCTTGGAAGAAATGTTGCAGGCTTATTTGTTAGACTTTCATAGTTCATGTGAGGATCATTTGCCTTTGGCAGAGTTTGCATATAATAACAATTTTTTTCAATCGAAAAAAAAAATAATTATCAATCAAATATTAAGATGGCACCTTTTGAGGCTTTATATGGTAGATCTCGTAGGTCACTGATCTATTAGACTGATGTAAGGGAAGCGACTATTTTAGGATCAGACCTAGTGCGTGAGATAACTTAAAATATTGTCGACATTCACCAACGTTTAGTAACAGCTCAAAGTCGTCAAAAGAGCTATGCCCATAGGAGTGTTAACCCAAGGTCATTTTAATTGATTTTGATGATTTTATTAATTCGCATTTTCTAATTAAATGTTTAAAAAGATATTATATTTATATGTTTTCCAAAAAAGTAGGGTCGACACTACATGCAAAATGAGTCGACACCTTACGCCATTTGTGCTGACATATTACGCTAAATGCGTTGACACTTTGTGTTCTTAAATAGAACGTTTTGTGTCGACACCAATTAACTTTTGGATCGACACCGATAGGTAAAGCACACTTGACAAACTTAAGTGTGTCGACATAATTATGGTTTAGAATAGATTCCTTTAACCACTTTGCTTAAGACATTTCAGAAGAACAGGTTGTGTAGACACCAATGACCAATTGTTTCGACACTTCTAGTATTAGACTAGGATCCAAGTTGAGACGACACCAGTTACAATGTGGGTTGACACTAAGTCAAGGCCAAAAGAGCACGTTGAGTCGACACTCCAGCACCTTAACGAAAATCAACTTGTGTCGGCACCAATATTCACATGAGTTGACACTAAGTGATCCTCCGAATTCCAAGTTCTAGTGTCGACACCAAAAACAACATGAGTCGACACTTAGACACCATCCTGGAAACTTGAAGTGTCGACACCAACGAGCAGATGAGTCAACACAAAGGCACCCTCCGGAAACAAAGAGTTGGGGTCGACACCAATGATGATAAGTGTTGACGCTAAAATTCCAGTAGCCAAAGTCCGATTAACTAGGTTGACACCAAAGTGATCAGTGTTGACCTTGATTTTCTAGTAGCCAAAGACAGACTAGCTGGGTTGACACTAAAGCAAGAAGTGTCGACACCAAAATTTCAAAAGCCAAAGTAGCTTGGCTGAGTCGACACCAAAGACAAGCAGTGTTAACACCGAATCTCCAGTAGATAAAATCCCTTAACTGAGTTGACACCAACAAAAATATGAGTAGACACCTGAGCAAACATGAAGCCTTGAGTCGACACCAACTCTGATATTAGTCGACACCAAGGTTATAGTTGGAAAACTAAATAAATGAAAGGGTTGACACCAAATGAACCATGAGTCGACACCTAAATGTGGGTGATGAAAATCCAAAATGTTAGCCCAATGGCATTTTAATTAGATTTTGATGATTTTTAATAATTCATCTTCTTATAATTAAATTGATTTAAAAAAATATTATATTTAATTGTTTCCAAAAAAGGTAAGTGTTGACACCACAATAATTTTGAGTCGACACCGAAGTTCCAGTAGCTATTTTGACAATTTGGGGTCGACACCTTAACTCTTTGCTTTAGATGTTTCAAAAACTCAGAATGAGTCGACACCAAAGTCTGTTGAGTTGACACCAAATGATCTTTCGAGTTCCAAACTTCAGGTTTTATGTGTCGACACCAAATCTACATGAGTCGACACCAAAATAGCCTTTGAAAAACCAAATGAGTCGACAACAAAGTTAAATTGATCGACACCAGAGCTACAAGTTATTTTTCGATTCCAAGTCAAAAAGGGTCGATACCAAAGCTTGTTGAGTTGACACAAATGTCCCTTTTGGAAACAAGAGTTTTGGGTTGACATCAAACGAAGTTGAGTCGACACCAAAACAACCGAAACTGTCTGGAAATTTCTAAGTCAACACCAAATGAAGATGAGTTGACTCTAAATGTCCTGAGGTTGACTGTAACTTTCTGAGCCAACACCAAAGTCTTACTTGGAAATATGAAGAAATGCACTGAGTCGACACCACTATGTGGGTGAGGTAAAGCCAAAATTGGGTTGACACCAACAAAAAACTGAGTCAACACAACCACTTGAAGAACCAAGCCCAAGATATTTTGTGTCGACATCTGCAACAAATTTTAAATCTCGTGTTGGTTCCAATGGTTGAATTTCAGAGCATTAATTGTCTCTACCAACCTACCAACGGTCATTTACTTCAGATGGCTTATATAAGGAGTTAATTTTCAGAGTTTCAAATAGCTGGACATTATTTTATTACTTGAATCAAAAGCTCAAAATCTTCACAAAAGCATTTACTCCTCCAGCTGATTCTCACTATTTCTTGATCATTTACTTCCAATCATTTGTAAAATAGAGTGAGTTAGTGAATCTTTGATTCTCTCATTTATTGTAATAGAGGGTGAGTCACCCTTAATCATTTAAGAGAGTGAGTGATCCTTTTTAAAGAAGAGCTCAAGAGAGATTAGAAAAAACATGTGATTATTTTATAGAATCTTCTTGAGGCTGTAAAAAACTTTTGAATGCACCTGTGAAGCATTCAATCCTAGTGACTATTCTCAAGGAGAATCTTAAGAATTGGACTTAGGTTTGAAAGAATTCGAACCACTATAAATCTTGGTGTTTGGTTCTTTTTCTCTCTCTCCCTAATCTCTTTAATTTCCATATTATTTTATTACTTGCCATATTTGCTTGTGAAATTAAAGAATTTTATAAATAATTTTTAAAATTATTATTATTATTTTAAAACCCAATTCACGCCTCTCTTGGGTTGCCTAAACTAACAATTGGTATCAGAGCTTGGGTTCTTATTTTTTACTTAACCGTCTAAGAGTTTCTATGGTAACCACTAGTATTAAACCTATTCAATTAGAAGGTTAATCCACCAACAGACCTCTTTTGTTCAATAGAACAAATTACAAATATTAGACGGCTAGAATGAGAATCTACATTCAAACCGTAAACTATGACCTTTGGAGGGTTATTATAAATGAACCCAAAAGACCTACCAAGACTGTTGAAGGAACAACTGTCCATAAATCTAAGAGTGAATGGACTAAAACCGATACAAGAGAGATACAAAACAAATGCTATGGTTATGAACCTTTTATATTTCTCTCTTGACCCAAATGATTTTAATAAGATCTCCACATGTGACACTGTTAAGGAGATTTGAGATAGACTTGAGATTATACATGAGGAAACCAACCAAGTCAAGGAATCTAAAATAAGCATGCTTGTTCATAATTATGAAATGTTTAAAATGAAGCATGATAAAATAATCTTTGAAATGTTCACTAGATTCACTGATATTTTCAATGGACTAAAATCTCTTGGCAATGTTTACTCTATTGCAGAAATGGTGAGAAAGATCCTTCGATGCATGCCAAAGAGTTGGGAAGTTAAGGTAACTGCTATTCAAGAAGCAAAGGATCTCACCACACTTAGTTTGGAGGAGTTTCTTGGTTCACTCATGACTCATGAGATGAATATCAAGATGGATGGCGAAGATGATAACAAAAAGAAGAAAGGAATAGCTTTCAAATCTTTCATTCTTGATGATGAATTTGATGAATACTTCACTAGTGATGAAAATAAAGATCTAACCATCATTACAAGAAAGTTCAAAAGGTTTTTTAGAAATAAGAAATAAGGAGAAAGGAGATTCTTAATGAAAAATGGGCACATAGGAGAGCCTAATAAGTTCAGGGTGAGTCAAGATGATTCAAGAATGATCACAAGAAAGATGAGATCATTTTTTTAATGCAAAAACCTGGACATATGAAGGCTGAGTGTCCCCAACTCAAAAAGAACTTTAAGAAAGGATTCAAGAAGGTAATGTTGGCTGCATGGGATGAGAGTGAAGATAGGAGCTATGAGGATGAAAAGGAGAAAAATAAAATTGCTAACCTTTGCCTCATGGCCAAAGAAGACAATATGGTAACCAATAACCATTTTTCTTTAGAAGAACTTCAAGTTGTATATGAATATTTGCATAATAAATTAAGAAAAATGAGTGTTAAGAATGCTATTCTTAAAAAGTTGATTCTTTTCTCATCTTGTGAAATTGAAACTTTAAAAGAAGAAAAATGCTTGTTGTCGAACTAAATTTTGTCCTTGAAAAATGAAAACCAAGTTTTAAATAAAAAGGTTAAAGACCTTACAAAAATTGTACATAGATTTACTCTTGAAAAAAAAAACTTGGACAAACTTCTTGGAATGTAAAAGTGTGCTTTTGACAAAGCTGGAATTGGATACCAATCAAAAAGAAAACAAAAGTTTTTGAATAATATTTTTGTTAAAGCATCTTCAAATCATTCCAATGTTACTTGCTTTAATTGTTATGAGCATGAACACACTGTTACATATTGTCCACATAGAAAATCACATACTTTGATTGCAAAAAGGGTTTGGGTTCCAAAAGAAACACACACACATAGAACTAATACCAAAGAACCCAAGAAAGTTTAGGTACCAAAAATCAAAATTTTATTTTCTTTGCAGGTGTGTCTCAACTCTTCATTCAAGGAAGAGATGTAGTATCTTGATAGTGCTTGCTTAAGACACATGACAGGTAACAAATCAATGCTTGCATCCTCAAGGTTAAAGATGGTGGATTTGTGACATTTTGTGACAATAACAGGGGCGAAATCATAAGAATTGGTTGTATTGGTAAAATTCTTTCCCCTTCTATTAAAAATGTTTTGCTTATTGATGGTTTGAAACATAACCTTCTTAGCATAAGCTAACTTGTGAGAAAGAACACAAAGTTGTCTTTGATCATGCAAAGTGTGTTATTAAAAACTCAATTAACAACAAAGTTATTTTTGAAAATCATAGGCATGAAAATGCTTATACTTTCAATCTAAATGACCTTTCTAAAAACGGCACAAAGTGCTTAGCTGTCTTGAGTGATAATAGTTGGTTGTAGCATAGAAGATTTAGACATGTTCACACAAACTTGATTTCAAAACTTTTGAAAAAGAATTGGTGATTGGCTTACCTCAAATTAAATTTGAAAAAAATAATGTTTGTGATGCAGGTCAACAAGGCAAACATGTTAGAAATTCTTTTCAATCCAAAATAGTGATTTCAACTTCTAGGCCCTTACAACTATTGCACATGGACTTATTTGGTCCAACAAGGACTCTTAGCCTTGGAGGCAAGAGATATAGTTTTATTATTGCTGATGATTTCTCTAGATACACTTGGGTGTTTTTCTTAGCTCATAAGGATGAAGTCTTTGCCTTTTTTGTAAAACTATCTCGGAGAATTCAAAATAAAAAAGATTTTCAAATCACAAGTATCAAAAGTGATCATTGTAGAGAATTTGAAAACAAAAATTTTGAAAAGTTTTGTGATGAAAGTGGCATAGACCATAATTTCTCTGCCCCTAGAATCCTTCAACAAAATGGTGTTATTAAGAGGAAGAATAGGATTTTAGAATAAATAATTCGAACCATGCTTTGTGAAAATAATCTACCAAGATACATTTTAGTCGTGACTGTTAACATAGCTTGTTATATCATAAACAGATCTATGATTCGAGCTTCTCTTAACAAAATCCCATATAAGTTATGGAATGGAAGAAATCTTAACATAAGTTATTTTCATGTCTTTAGGTGCAAATATTTTGTTTCGAATAACAATAAAGAACTTTTGGACAAGTTCAATGCTAAATCTAATGAAGGTATTTTTCTAAGATATTCTATATCTAGTAAAGCTTATAGAGTTTTCAACAAAAGGACCCTAGTTGTTGAAAAATCTATTCATATTATATTTGATGAAGTTAACCTCAATTTTTCCAAAAACTTTTGTGAAGATAACTTGGTTGATATAGAAAAAGTTGTTGAGGACATCTTCATCAAAGACCAAGAAAAGTCAAACCATGAGGAAGCTACAAATGCACAGTAAAATGAAATCCAACAAGCTCTTGATCTTGCAAATCAAGGAAATCTAGATTTGCTTAAGGAAAAGAGGTATGCTCATAGTCGTCCAAAGAATTTGATCATTGGTGACCCATCTCAAGTTATTAAAACTAGATTCTCTCTATATTATATTTGTGGTAATTTAGCATTGCTTTCCTAAACTGAACCAAAACATTTTAAGGAAGCTGAAAACGATGAATTTTATATCTTAGCTATGCAAAAAGAGTTAAATCAATTTGAAAGAAACAAGGTTTGGACTTTAGTCCCAAGACCTAAGGAACATTCTATCATTGGTACAAAATTGATTTTTAGAAATAAAATAGATGAGAATGAAGTAGTTCTTAGAAACAAAGCTCAATTGGTAGCCCAAGGTTACAATCAAGAAGAAGGACATTGATTTTGATGAAATTTTTACTCATGTGGCTAGGGTTGAAGCCATTAGGATGTTGCTTGCTTTTGCATACTTTAAAAACTTCAAATTTTATCAAATGGATGTTAAAAGTGTCTTTCTAAATGATTTTATTTCTAAGGAAGTTTTTGTGAAACAACCTCTTGCCTTTAAAAATCCTGATTTTCTAAATCATATTTATAAACTCACAAAGGCTCTTTTTAGTTTGAAACAAGCACCAAGAGCTTGGTATGAAAGACTTAGCAAATTCTTAATTGAAAATGAGTTTTCAAGAGAAAATATTAATACAACTCTTTTTATCAAGTCTCAAGAAAAAGACATGCTTGTTGTCAAAATATATGTAGATGATATTATCTTTAGCTCAACTAATGAAACTCTTTGCAAGGATTTTGCTAAGTGCATGCAGGGAAAATTTCAAATGATCATGATGGGAGAGTTTAATTACTTCCTTGGACTTCAAATTAAACAATCACAAGAAGAAATCTTCATTAATCAATCCAAGTATACAGGAGATTTGTTGAAGGTTTGATACGCAAAGTGCAAAACCAATGGAAACTCTAATGTGCCCTTCAACAAAGCTTGACAAGGATGGAAATGTTGAAGTAGAAGAAGAAAAGAGATATAGAGGTATAATTGAATCTCTCCTTTATTTAACGGCAAGTAGGTCTAATATCATGTTTAGTGTATGCATTTGTGCTAGATATCAAGCTAATCCTAAAGATTCACATGTGACTGCTGTTAAGTGTATTTTTAGATACCTCTT
Source organism: Heliamphora ciliata (assembly GCA_032360265.1). Classification (NCBI taxonomy): domain Eukaryota; kingdom Viridiplantae; phylum Streptophyta; class Magnoliopsida; order Ericales; family Sarraceniaceae; genus Heliamphora; species Heliamphora ciliata. Next base: position 22,714 of record JAUMHN010093988.1, read on the forward strand.
AGGTACACAAAATCTAAGATTATTCTATCCTACAGGAATAACCTTTGAGTTATTTGGCTATTCTGATGCAGACTTTATTGGTTGTAAAATTGATAAGAAGAGTACAAATGGAACATATCAATTTCTAGGGCACTTTTTAATATCATGGTTTAGCAAGAAATAGAATTTAGTAGTCTTATCTACAGCCGAGGCTGAATACATTGCAGCTACTAGCTGTTGTGCACAGGTTCTTTGAATAAAACAACAACTAGAAGACTATGGTGTATATTTAGATCACATTCCCATTATATGTGATAACACTAGTGCCATTAACATATCTAAGAATTCTATACAACACTCTAGAACAAAGCATGTTGAAATTAGACATCATTTCATTAGAGATCATGTTCAAAAAGGTAACATAGAATTTGAATTTGTAGGCACAAACCACCAACTTGATGATATATTCACCAAACCTTTAAATGAAGAAAGACTATGTTATATCAGAAGAGAACTTGGTATGTTATATGCTCCAAATTGATGCTTAAATGTCATATTAACTATGTCTGCTCAATGTTTATTCAATGCTTTTCATGCTTTATTTTGCTGTGTGAAAGGTGTCAACACAATGGTAAAAGGTGTCGACACATGTGTGAAAGTGTTGACTCAAAACTATATAGTATCTACACTTTCTGATAAAAGTGTTAACCCCAGTTATATAGTGTTGACACGATTCATATCCCTGCTCTCGGTAAAATTTGTGTCAACTCACATGTAGAAGTGTTGACTCAATGAACCAAAAGTGTCGACACCATGTTAAAACGTGTCGACACAATTTCTATTTTTAAACACCGCTTGTGTCCCGTAAAACATATCAACTCAAATGAGATTTGTGTCGACATATCTCATAGAGTTTATATATAGGTGGTTTTTTCCCCTTCTTTCATTTGCACTCAAAAAACCGTTCAATTTTAAAACGACTCTTTGTCTTCTCCCTCTTTTGTTCATCTGCAAAACCTAGAGTCAACCCATCTCCTTCTCTTCGTCTCTCTCTCTCTCTCTCTCATCTCTCGCCGATAATGCCTCTAAAGATGATGGGCAAGGGCAGCAAATGCCCCACTGACAAAGGGCTGTCAATTCCTAGGGAAGCAAAAAAGTAGAAGTCGAAGAAGAAATCAAAGCGACGGTGGCGGGGATGCCAACCGCTAACATGTGAATGGCCTCTTCTCCGAAATTCTAGTTCTTAAAGTACAAAAACCTGTACTTCGCATCCTTCACCACTCGCAAGGTAATCCCTAGCCGTTCTATAGATTTTCAATTCTTTGATTCCATAGAAATGAAGTTCTCCGAATGGTTCACCGACCTCAGTTGGATGAATCTACTCTAAATTAGTGACTACCACTATCCCACACTTGTGAAACTCTTTTATGCACACTTCAAAATCACTGACACCTCTGACACCACCATCACCACTTGGGTGAATGGTGTAGACATCTCCTTAACATCTAAGACTTTGAATGAGATTTTCGGGCTTCTAGAGGGTAAACTCTTTGTCCCTTGCAAACCCAAAAGGAAAACCATCGAAGGTTTCTCCTTTCATAACGCAGTAAAATAAATTTTTACTGTTAATGATGTTGACCTATCCAAGCCTCTTGAAGCCAACTCTCTCAAACCTAAGATGCATATTCTACATCATTTTGTGAATCACATCATCTTACCTCAATCCAGAAAACTCAATGATGTTTCTTTTATGTATATTTTTATCATGTGGTGTATTCTTGAGAGAAAGAAACTTGATTTCAGTTATTTGTTCATTTATGACATATTGCAATCTCATTCTAAGAGAAATTTCTCCATTCTCCATGGAATGTTCCTAACCAAAGTCTTTCGTCATTTTGGTATTGACTTGACCACTAAAAAAGGGATTCTTTTTTCAAAACATAATCTGTATGGTAAGTCCACCTTAAAACATATGCAAATTTCATTGGTTGATGGCATATGAATTACTCATCATGGTACCTCCTCTGCAAACAAAATTTTTCTTTCCCCCTTTTCTGGTCGTGTTAATTCCCCTATTCCCTTTGATTCTGGCTCCCCTGTTTCTTTTGTTGGCCTAACAAGATTTCAATGATCGTTTTGATGATAACAAACCTAAGCATCTAATTATGCAAATTGAATGTGTTTATAGGAAAAAAATGATCAGCACAATCAAAGATACAAAATGAAAGCAATGACGCAATTTCAAACCAATTTCTTTGGCGACAAGTTTTGGAATAAATATAAGAGTTGAGATATTGAAGGATTGAAAAAAAATTTTTAAATTTCATTTTTAGGATCTATGTACATTCACTAATCTCATGGATATTTCTTTTGAAACTCATAAGATTCCTAAAATATATCAAAAAAATTTCTTCCAAAACATAAAGTGATCAAAATATTTTTTAAAGTAAAAAATCTAGATTTTTGAATGTCCAGTCGACTAATGCATAGCTTCCAGTCGTGTCACGCCCCAAAACCCGGGGTCACGTGAAAATCTACCAAACACCAGTTTTATATGAAAATACTGGTTTTCATGCATCGAAATCCGCCTGTTGAAACCAATAGAATACCCAACAAAAGAGTATCTCTCATAAATAAAAGACAACAGATCAA